>JADBJO010007718.1:0-72500 GCA_016801955.1 Conus betulinus | reverse complement strand
ATGCTTTGAGGTAGTGACAGACAGACGGACGGAAAAAAAAAAAAATCAAGCATACAGGCAGCTTGGCTGGTAGAAAAAATCCATCAGATTATACTATACTAAACAGAAATAAAACAGGAGCAATGCAAATCAAATGAAAGAAATTCTAGCACCATCAATCCCATGGACAGCAAACGACGAAACTATAGAAAGTGGAGGTACACACAAACAGAACCTGTTCAAACCAAAACCAAACCAAGCCAGAAACAAACTATAGCAGAGCTAAATCAAACTCAGATCTATATAAACTTAAGGAAATGTTCTAAACCCAATTACAGAAACAAAACTACACAGAACCATATATATATATATATATATATATATATATATATATATATATATATATATATATATATATATATATGTTACATCAAACAAATTCCCATTAAATCGAACTAAAACTAACCGCCTAACACTTAAACAATCATCTATCACCTATCCCGGAGTCTTGAAGACCGTGGGGCGCCACAAACAAACAAACACAACGACAAACAGATATATAAGCCAAACCAAAGCTAATAGGGACCAAACCAAATCAGCCACAAGAAACCAACGCAAACTGAGCAAATTAAATCTAGACCACCATCCACGCCAAATTCAAAACTAAAAGCAGGCAAACAAACAAAACAAGCAACCGACAAAGAAATATATAGTCCAAGCCAAAGCCACCACAGACCAACCAATAAACAGCCACAACAAACCAATGCCAACTAAGCCAGTCAAACTAAGCCCAGTTCAGTTTCCAAAGTGAAGACAAGGAATATGTTCCCTGACAAAGTCTCTGAAAAATCAGATCACTGTCAACTCCATCTGAGAGTCTTTACAAACCAGCTGAAATTAGGAATAACAGAGGAAACAAAGTAGCATCGTTCTATACGTTTCAAATGTGTAATTGGCAGCCTTTAAGAAACCTATGTTGGATTCTGCACATACTTGTTCATGTTTTCACTTGGTCTGGTTTCGTTTGGGTCTACACTTAGCTGTTTTGCATTTGGTTGTCGAATTCGGATTCCTGTGGTTGGTTGGATGTGGTAGGGCTGGTTTGGGCGGATTCCTGTGGCTGGTTGGATGTGGTCGGGCTGGTTTGGGCGGATTCCTGTGGCTGGTTGGATGTGGTGTGGTCTGGGCTGGTTTGGGCGGATTCCTGTGGCTGGATGGATGTGGTAGGGCTGGTTTGGGGGGATTCGCGTGGCTGGTTGGATATGGTGTGGTCTGGATGATTTGGGCGGTCTAACCTGATATGGGTTTTTTGTCCTGGGTTGTAAGATTGGATGGTTTAGCTTCAACTGGGTTTTGGCTTGGTTTGGCTCAAGGTTATGTGTGGCTTAGTGCGTTGCCTTTGGCTTGAGTTTGATCATAAACATCCCAGTCAGTAAGAAGAGCAAGTGGGGTCTCAGCAAAAAAGAAAAGAAAAAGAAAAAAAAAAAAAAAGCCTGAGAGAAAGAACTGCTTGACACCGTCATATCAAAGAGGACTTCGGTGTTCGAAGTGATCAACATATATCAGCGGGCGTATCAGATGCTAAAGGAAAAAGAAGAAGAATCGTCTGATCTTTTCGCACTTTCAGTTTCAATTTCTGAATTCCCTGCGTTTTCAACTTTCCTGAAACCAGTCGAGCTCGCTTTACATCACAGCGGCTGCTCGCCATGCAAAGGGCCGCAATTCTCTAACAATGCATGTCAAAGGGAGACTACAGTGACCTGCCTGTTTGTACACCCTTAAGATCTATACTCTCCCTTGACAAACTATATTCAGAACTAAGGACAGGGCAGAGGTCAGAATTGTTCCCTCGGGACAGACAGAATAAACATAATATAATCAAACATTTTCTTGAACACGGCAGATTCAACAATGAGGGCCCTTTGTCATTTTCCTCTAACAACCTTTTATCATTTTCCTCTAACACACAACACAGAGAAAGGAGTTTTTTTTTTTTTTCTTAGAACATTTCAATTATTCTGGAAGTACACTCCAAACAAAAGACCCGTCGCTTGATGCTTTCGCGCTCCATTACACATTTTAGTCTGCTGACTGTTCACAGCGTCGGCATCAAAAAAAAAAAGTTGTTCTTCTTCCTCTCTTCAAAAAACATGAACATCAAAAGAATAGAAGAAACGCATATTTAAATGAACATAATTTTGATGTGAGGACTATACAACATGCTTTCCTTTCTAAACGTTACTAACGTTCTCCGTATTACAACTAGATCCCGAATCGTCCAGCTTGAGAGACATGCATTTGTTTTTGTTTAGGGGAGAAATAAGAAGGGGGGGGGGGGGGGGGGGGGGGGGGGGTGGTGAACGGGGTGTGGGGGTGGGGGTGGGGGTGGGGAGGGAGGAGAGAAGTGAACAGGGTGGTGGGTGAGGGGGCTCTGGAGGTTTGTGCTTGCTGACATTGGGACATTGCTTCCACTACATACGAACCACATGGCAGTTGATCCAAGGTTAATTTTTTTTTTATGAATAAAACCAAGGGGGAAAAAAACATTAACAAAAACAAAAACAAGCAAAAATAAAACCCGGCGTGAGGATGCTGACTTTGGTCTGAAAGGCGAAGATGGTGAGCGACAGGGTGACCATTGCCGTGATGCCCACAGCCAGGAAGACGATGTGCGTGTCGTACCTGCTGCAACAACAGCACCCCACCACCCACATCAGCAACAACACTGACGAGGAACAATGCTGCAACAACAAACAACACCCCCACCACCCACATCAGCAACAACACTGACAAAGAACAATGTTGCAACAGCAACAACACCCCACCACTCACATCAGCAACAACACTGACAAAGAACAATGCTGCAACAACAACAACACCCCACCACTCACATCAGCAACAACACTGACACAAAGAACAATGCTGCAACAACAACAACACCCCCACCACCCACATCAGCAACAACACTGACGAGGAACAATGGTGCAACAACAACAACATCCCACCACCCACATCAGCAACAACACTGACAAGGAACAATGTTGCAACAACAACAACAACCCCCCACCACCACACATCAGCAACAACACTGACAAAGAACAATGCTGCAGCAACAACAACACCCCACCACCCACATCAGAGAGAGAGAGAGAGAGAGAGAGAGAGAGAGAGAGAGAGAGAGAGCACCACCACCACCACCACCACCAACTGCAAAAACACAACAACCTATATTCCGATTTTTGAAGAAAAAAAGAAAGCCTACAGCTTTGCTGGAAGCCCCGAATCAGAAACTGCTCGGTAAATCGCTCAGCGAGGATGGTGAAGAGAGATATCAGCACCTTGTTGTAAAGATTGTGTGTGATGCCAGACTTCTCACCCTCCGCCCTCCTCCTCACCATTCCAGTTAGCAGTTTTCCTGTGATGTAACTGCGGAGGTGATATTTGGTGCCAGACTGCTTTCCCTCTGCCCTGTAAAGGTGATATTTGGTGCCAGACTGCTTTCCCTCTGCCCTGTAAAAGTGATGTTTGGTGCCAGACTGCTTTCCCTCTGCCCTGTAAAGGTGATATCTGGTGCCAGACTGCTTCCCCTCTGCCCTGTAAAGGTGATATCTGGTGCCAGAATGCTTTCCCTCTGCCCTGTAAAGGTGATATCTGGTGCTAGACTCCTTTCCCTCTGCCCTGTAAAAGTGATGTTTGTGTGCCAGACTGCTTTCCCTCTGCCCTGTAAAGGTGATATTTGGTGCTAGACTCCTTTCCCTCTGCCCTGTAAAAGTGATGTTTGGTGCCAGACTGCTGCTTCCCTCTGCCCTGTAAAGGTGATGTTTGGTGCCAGACTGCTTTCCCTCTGCCTTACCCATCGTTCTAGTCCTCCTTTTTTCTGTATATTGAACAGATTTTCTATGATTCCAGACTTCTTCCCCACACCCTTCCCACTGTTCCTGTCATCCGTTTTTCTGTGATTTGGAAAAATGGGAGGGGAGGGTGGGTTGGAAGGGGGGGGGGGGGGGGGGGGGGGGGGGGGGGGGGGTTATGGTGCAAGACTACTTACCCCTTCCCCCTCAACAGCATTCCAGTCTTCAGTTTTTTTCTGTGATCTTATCAGATGGGGCCCCACGGTCTCTTGCCCCTCCCTCCTCCCCCATCATTCCAATCAGCTTGTCTGTGATCTTATAAGAGTATTATATGAAGCTCCACTTTCTCCCCCCCCCCCCCCCCCCCCCCACACACACACACCACAATCATTCCAATCAGTTATTCTGTAATCTTATAACAATAGTTGTGGGATGCACCGTCTCCTGCCCTCCTCCCCCCCCCCCCCTCCTCCCCCATCATTTCTGTGGGTTGAAGAGGTGTTGTGTGATACCAGACTGCCCTCTCCCTCCCCATTCCTACGCTACACCCTACCTCTGAAATTCCGGTGCTCACTTTTTCTGTGTTGCTGTAGAGATGTATCTGTCACAGTGCCCTCCTCCCGCCTCCCCTTCCGTAAATTATTCCAGCCATCATTTTTTTTTCCCCTTGTTGCAATGTCGTTGTGCTAGACTGCTCCCCCACCCTCTTCCCTCTCCTCCTCACCTCAGCTCAGTCTTCAGTAGTTCCGTGGGTGCTGCTGTAGAGGCATCGTATGGTCCAGATAGGGTTGGCGGTGCGAACCAATACTGCTGTTAATACTGACGATATGAGTATAGACAGGTACAGAGCATAACAGATCTGTCACAGTGCCCTCTCCCGCCTCCCCTTCCGTAAATTATTCCAGCCATCATTTTTTTTTTCCCTGTTGCAATGTCGTTGTGCTAGGACTGCTCCCCCCCCCCCCCCCCCCCCACCCTCTTCCCTCTCCTCTCCCTCAGCTCAGTCTTCAGTAGTTCAATCTGGGTGCTGCTGCTGTAGAGGCATCGTATGGTGCCAGATAGGGTTGGCGGTGCGAACCAATACTGCTGTTAATACTGACGATATGAGTTAGACAGGTACAGAGCATAACAGAGGCTGACTGTACCGATATACCACAGTGAATCTATGAACCTAAACAACGAGAGAGAGAGAGAGAGAGAGAGAGAGAGAGAGAGAGAGAGAGAGAGAGAGAGAGAGTGAGTGAGTGAGAGAGAGAGAGAGAGGACAGAGACAGAGACAGAGACAGAGACAGAGACAGAGACAGACAGACAGAGACAGGCAGACAGAGAGACAGAGAGACAGAGGGCAGACACAGAGAGAAAGGACAGGGCAGGGAGATGTGTTTCAAGAAAGATGTTTGACAAATTAGAGTCAATAATAGTTGGGAAGCAGAGAGAGAGAGAGAGAGAGAGAGAGAGAGAGAGAGAGAGAGAGAGAGAGAGAGAGGCAGGCACACACACACACACACACACACACGTACACACACACACACACACACACATACGCACACACACACACACACACACACACACACACACACACACACACACACACACACACACACTCGTGCACGGAGAACTCATTCTGCGACCTACCTGCTCAATGTACCAGTCATGTAAGACAACGACAGTGTCTGAAAATGATGTCAAAATAAATACAGATGACAAGAGACGTGCCCATGCTTTGTACAAACGTGAAAAAAAAAATTGACACATAATTCACAAAGCACTGATAGTAAGGTCTTTAAATTCACACTCACTGATTGAAACCTAATTCACAAAGCACTGACGGTAAGGTCATTAAAATTCACACTCACTGATTGCAAAGAGCAAACTTTTTTTTTGTCTCCGTCAATCTACCTCGAGTTGTCTGCTGCCAAAATATAACACAGAAATGTTCCTCAAGTCTTCCACATCCTACTATGTAGAATCTTATCGAATTATTAAGGATACAATTATTTTTGTTTGTTGTATATTTTAAACCTGCATCGTCTGTTCATAACTTAAGGGAAGTTTTGAAGTTTCTGTTTCAAAATGATGATTCTTAGATCAAAATCATGGGCCATTTCAACTTGAGTGGAAGGAAAGATGAACGCCTTCAGGGCGTTCGTTCTTTATCCTCTTGGCTTTATTGTTCGTTTGTTTTACCAACACTCAAAAGAGAGGATTGCCTTTTTTTCAACAAAGGAGTGTTAAAAAGGAAGAATTCGGGGAAAATAATGGGTGTGGTAAAATGGGAAAGAGGGAGGAATGGGGTTTTGTGTAAGTGACCGAGATCTGACGTATTCAAACACATAATCAGGGCTTGGTCTTGGCCTACGCACGGTCACAGATGTCCAGGGTACAGGATAAGTATTACGCTCCGCTTATCCATTATTCACCTTCGTTGGAGTCCCACGTTGGCTTGCGCTGGTTACCAGCCCTTCCCGTCACCGCGTGCCACGAAACGGGCGAGTATCTGCCCTCTCAGCCAACCATCAATGCCAGCTTGTTATTGCCCCGCTGATGGCGAGAGTTCGGCCAAGTGCCTGCACGATGTCTTTGACGCCCCCCCCCCCCCCCCCCCCCCCCCCCCCCCCACCCCCCCGCGCCCCCTCTCCCTCCTGCACACGAGGCATGCGTGCGCTTTACACATGTTGGCCCCTTTGACTATCAGCGGCGATACGAGTCAAACAATCAGCCACCAACCCCGTACATAAAGAGGCCAACAGAGAGCTCATTATCTCCACAGGAAGTTGCGGATGCCTTCTTCAATATGCTCAGCGGAGCGGAACTTCAATCGGTGAAAGGCGATGATACACCTCAGTCCCACCTCAGCTCCCACTACATCTCTGCTAATGAGAGCTTGACACTGAGAGAGGAGATCTTTGGAGCACGGATTGTGGGTGGACATTTGAGAGAGAGAGAGAGAGAGGAAGAGAGAGAGAGAGAGAGAGAGAGAGGAGAGAAGAGAGAGAGAGAGAGAGAGGCTGGCAAATGCGAATGTTTTTATTAAGTTTTTAAAGGCCACAGCCCCATACTAAAGGGAATTTCGTAAATGCATCACAGAACATTCCTAATTCGTAACGAAATGAAATCACCACACGAAAGAGAGGGAGAGAGAGAGAGAGAGAGGAGAGAGAGAGAGAGAGAGAGGACGTTTAATGATGAGGAAAGGGTGGGGAGAGCAAGGGCACGGAAGGGAACATTTCGTGGGAGAGTAACGGCACAGGAGGGCCTGTTTTGTGCGAGAGTAAGGGGACAGGAGGGACTATTTCGTGGGAGAGTAAGGTCACGGAAGGGACCATTTCGTCCACAGCTTCCTCCACTGGCAGCGACTGTGTCTTAGAGAGCACAGGCACTGTTCGTGACATTTTCCAGCCTGCGCTGACAATGAGGCTTCAGCAAGAACAGCCTGAATTCAGTCGCTGAGCTGACAGGCGCTCCTTTTAGAGCACACTTGTCTTCTCTCTGCACTGTCCCAGTTTTGTGATATGCTCTGCCTGAACAGTACGCAGGACTTGTTTCCAAATGTTGCTTCTTGATTTTCCCTGACGACTCACAGCTGATGTTAATTTCAATGTTGATGGTGACATTCAGATTTTCCCTGATGACTCACAGCTGATGTTTTATTTCAATGTTGATGGTGACATTCTGATTTTCCCTGACGACTCACAGCTGATGTTAATTTCAATGTTGATGGTGACATTCAGATTTTCCCCTGATGACTCACAGCTGATGTTTATTTCAATGTTGATGTTAACATTCTGATTTTCCCTGACGACTCACAGCTGGTGTTTATTTCAATGTTGATGGTGACATTCTGTTTCGTTTCAAGTCGACCGTGCATCTGTTTCGGGTTTTAATTTCCCTCGATTATTGCCAACTTGATTCATTTTGGCCACAGTGTATCTGTGTAGTTTTTATGAAGGTTGCTAGGTTTTCTTTTTTTCTTTGTTGTTGTTGTTGTTGTTGCTGCTGCTGTTTTCAAGTGGTTTCACTCACTCGCCCGGTATGATTTTTCTTCAATGAAATTTTTATGTAGGGTTGTCATTTGGGCATGTAAACTTTGATGGGAAAATTCAATTTCCGAGGAAAGGAGGTGCATGACTAATTACTTCGAAATTTTAACTTTAAAAATTAAAAAGAAAGTTTCACATAAATCAGAAATTGTATTCACTGATTACTTTAAGCTAAAGCAAGTCAATACAAAGGTCTTTCAATAATGCTGTCCGTTATGGCCAAAAGGTCCCAAGCTAGACGCGCTGCCAAAAGCTTCAAACTGTAGAGTGTGTCAGTTTTCCTGATTAGCAGACTGAAGAAAATCATCGAGGAACTAGGAGGATTGGGCTAGGCAGGGGCAGCAGCCTTCAATATCATCATGATATTTCAGACGGATATTCCCCTCTCTTGTGTGTATATGACCATAATAGCAGATTGGCATGGAAACATACAAGAAGAGAAGCAAATGCCGTTTTCTATCATACACATATTAAGGGAGGTAAATGTGATTTTCTGCAATAAGAGTTATTAAGGGAGTTAAATGTGGTTTTCTACCATACAAATTATTTCAGCATGTTATGCATACAAGGATGTTTATCAGAAATCATTAAACTTAAAAAAAAAAAAAAAAGTCAAAGGCTAAAACAGAAAGTGATTTAATCACATATTTCAAGTGTGTGTGTGTGTGTGTGTGTGTGTGTGTGTGTGTGTGTGTGTGTGTGTGAAATGCATTTCTTGCTCTAGTTTACTTCCCTTGCCTGGAGCTGGGAACTCAATTTTACGAAACTGAACGGGGCATAAATCCATTCACTTAGAATTGATTTTATTTTGACATTTATATTCCTTAGTCCTGTTCCACGCCTGTGTAGTTTATGCATCTTTGTTATTCTAATATCTCCAAAAGTAAACTGAATTTTTAAACAAAAAAAAAAGGGGCGGGGGGGTGGGGGGGGGGGGGGGGGGGGGGGGGGGGGGGGGGGGGGGTGGGGAGAAGAAGGAATTTTTTTTTTTTTAAGCAAAGGAAAAAAGGAAAACAAACTATAGTTTAAGCATGAAGAGACAAAACAGTAACATAAAACAGAACACGAAACAATCATTGAAAAGTAAAGGGCATAGTTTTATTTAAGTAAAATACGAGGCGGAGAAAGAGATATGAAAAGTACAATAATCAAATCGCACACAGGTCAGAACTGTAAGCCATTGGATCACAGCATACGGCTTCATGGATTTGAAGAAAACAAAAGCAAGAAAGCAAGCCATGCGCGTATCATGCAAGGTGCGCATGCACAATCAATTAAATCTAGAAACAAAGGGAAAAGAGAATATGTGGATAAAGCCAATGCAGGAGAGAACAATTGATGGTACACTTTATAAGCTGCAAACATGTTTATCGTAACGCCTTGTTTAAAAAAACAAAAAAAAAAAAAAAAACCAACAACAACGGAAGTAAATGAAGAGAGAGAAGTGGAAAGGTATTTAACGGAGGCCACTGCTCATTTTAAAAAAAGAGGAATTTACAAATATTTTTTTCTATAAACACAAAATAAAAGAAAGCGTGACAATTAGCAGCATGTCAGAAAACCATTTACATCAATATTCTACACAAATCAGTGCACTAGTTAGTCAGTCGGAGATGCAGAGCTTTTTAGAGATTCTTTGGATGGATTTTCACGATTTAAAAAAAAAGGAAAAAAAAAAACGCCTTCATTGAGGTATAAGTACACAGAATATTTGTTGTAGTCCACTGGATCCTGTACAAGTGACGTCAGATAGCATCACGATAACGTCAACAGCCCACTTCACAGAGTTAAGACACTTATACAAAGCTGAGCTTTTGTCCACGTTAAGGTTGGCAAAACAACAGCAAATCCACTTAACTATTTTGACTTTTAAACCTTAAGGGGAGAAAACTGAAAAGGGCGAACCCCATTCCCTTTCATGTGGGAGATACGTCGTGGGATCCCAGATCCTGGAACTGTTCAAACTTGACAGAGGTCTGCGTCCCCCCCCCCCCCCCCCCCCCCCCCCCCCCCCCCCCCCCCCCCCCCCCCCACCCCCCCCACCCCCATTCCCTCCAGTGCCCTTCCACAAATGCATTTCAACTGCTTTCTCTTCACTTGTTTGTTTCTGTGTTTGTAAAGACCAAATGACGGTCTTCTAATTTGCAAACAAAACCTTTTACAATAATTGTCGCAGTCCGCGACATTATTCAACAAGTGTGTAGAGAGCTGCACTCAACAACTGATCAGAACCTGTGCATGTGGCTACAGGTCACATTAAGTACTGAGAGAGGAGAGAGAGAGAGAGAGAGAGAGAGAGAGAGAGAGAGAGAGAGAGAGAGAGCTTTGAATTATCTAATCGTATGTGTGTGTTACCTATTGGACAGCTAGTAACAACAACAACACAAAAAAAAAAAAAAAAAAAAAAAAAAAAAAAAAAAAAACGGGAGACGTCATGCATTTATACTAAAAAAAAGTGTTAGAATTTCTTTTTCAAAAAATGAAAAACAAAAAACAACAACAAACAAGGACAGATGGCCATGGAGAATATGAACTTCCAGTACGCCTGATCGCCACAAGAGAACATATACATCTGTACACACAGCAGAGGGAAAGCAGGCATGCCAGCAGGCACAGAGAACAGCATGATGCAGACACTTACAAGGATTCCCCAGGCAAGCATAGTTACTTGGCGTCTTTCTCCTGCCAACACGACGCCACCGAGACTGTATATCACTATCATGGCAGAAGTGCTAACAGCAGCAGCAGCAGCAGGAGCTGTAACTGTAGCAGCTGCAGCAAAACTAGCTGAAGTAGCAGTAGCCACTGCAGCAGTATCAGCAGCAGTAGAAGCGACAGCAGCAGCAGCAGCAGCAGCAGCAGCAGTTGTAAATGTTGCTGCAGCAGCTGGAGTGGTGTTAGTTATAGTGTTATCAACAGAAGTGATAGCTCTGATCACAGATTTGTGATAAAACCAGTAATGATGTCTTGGCGGGTAAAACAGTGCAAGCAGCGGCAACGCCAACACCATAAACAATGTAAGCAGCAACTAAAGCAGCAGGAATAGAAGCAGCAGCAACAGCAGCAGCAGTAGGCCTACAACTTGTCGTGGGAGAATAACATTTAACATTGGCAGCAGCAGCAGCAACAGTGGTATTATTAAATAGTAGAAACAATAGTAACGTTAGCAGTAGCAATAGTCGCAGCAGCAGCATCAACAGCGGCAATAGTAGCAGTAGTATTTGTTACCGTAGCAGCAGCAGGTGTAGTAGTAGTAGTAGAAGCAGCATCAGCAATAACAACACCAGCAACAGTATCAGCAGCAAGAGCAGCAGCAAGCACTTGCTTCCCTTTGTTCCTCTCACACCCCACCCCGTCTCCCCCTCCCCCTTCCTCACCCCACCCATCATCCATAATATATATAATATATATATATATATATATATATATATATATATATATATATATATATATATATATATATATGTGTGTGTGTGTGTGTGTGTGTGTGTGTGTGTGTGTTTTCCCCCACTACTTAATTGTTCAGCATTATGTAGTTTGGTCAATCAGTGGGTGATTGCATCTCTTAGGAGATCAAAGGAAAGGTTGTTCTGCACAATTCTTAGCCGCTGACAATGCTTGGGTTATTGAACAGCAGAGCTGACCACTCAGACTGTTCCATATCTTTTGATCTCCCTTGCATCCTTAATTGGATCCTCAAGCATAGGCTCAAAGATTGTCCCTTACATTTTATACTGTTTGCGTAATGTTTTTAGTTTTCAACAACTTTTTTCCACTCCACACTTTCGTTTGGTTTAATTTCTACTACCTTTCGCTGGCTGCTTTGGGGGTGCTGTTGGATTCTTTTTCGAACCCTTGGCGGTCGGAACACCACAGAATTATGGACTGCGGTGTGTCTCTATCTGACGCCAAGAACGCAGACATACTCAGCCGTGTTTCCATGATGAGTCCGATCCAGCGGACGAAAGGCCTCGGAGCAGGCGATACATAAAAATCTGCCTTCGAGATCTGCCTTCGAGAGGGATTGCTTCGGAGCAGCCGATACATATAGATCTGTCTTCGAGAGGGATTGCGATAGTTTCTTCATGCAGCTAGTGAAAGGATTTTCATATTTATGATATACATTCTGCTATTTACTTCATTTTCAACTTTTTTTCTATTCTCTCAATTTCAAATCTTTGCCAAGTCATTATTATAATGACGGAAGAATTGTTACCTTGTACTTGTTTTCCCCCACTACTTAATTGTCAGCATTATATATATATATATATATATATGTGTGTGTGTTTTAAGTAGAGAGCACCCAATTCAAAAATGTCAAGTCTCTTTGAAAAAACACTTTTGGATCTGTGTACAACTGTGCGGACCTGAATCAATCTGACATCTACTGGGCATTTTGAATATGGTAAAATTTTAAGAACATGAAAAATTATGAATAGATTGTCGGAAGAAAAAGCACAACAGAGAGAAATTCTATCTGAAAAAACGACGCCGTAGTGTCTTGAACAGAGCGATTCTGGAGTGGCCACACTAAGGATGTTGCACTAGGTCAGGTCACTATAAAATCCATGTAAGCGTTTTGACGTGTAGCATAAATTTGAGCCAAGAACTTGACATTTAACTGACAACATACCAAGTGAACGACCTTCCCACCAACGATTTCACTTGTTTTTAGCGATTCATCCCGATGAAATTCATTTACAATCTAGGGATATATAAGCTACCCCCTTCGCTGACGTCATAATTCTAGCCTTCGCACTCAGACGTGACCCTATCTTTATGCCAGGGAGCTAATCCCCCCCCCCACCCCCATAGTCCCATTCCTTACATTTGAATCAGTCTATTGAAACCACCTGGGTTTTGTCCTTAAAGAGCTCCGGCCAATAGGACGTAAATCTCACCCATCTAACTACCTGGCATGTACCTTGAAGGGCATGCGAAAGAAATGAAGGTAAATCAACTTTCAGACACAATAAAAAAAAAATTATCGACACACTCTAATTGTGCCTGTCTATAAATACTTGATACCTTAAGCAAGGCCTTGGCGCGTTAATTTTTGGCGTGCAGCCTGTTCCCACCACTATGGGGAAGGCGGTACAGGACGGTGGGGCCAGGGTGGGGCCATCACGGGGAATAACTCGACCACAGACACTGCACATTCTTCGTTTGACAGATCGAGACGTGTGAAAATAAGGGCGGAATGGGGGAGAAAGGAAGGGGGGAGAGGAGAATGGTAAAGGCTGTGGCGGACAGAGAGAGAGAGAGAGAGAGAGAGAGAGAGAGGAGGAGGCTGCATCTCCCCTCTCCTTCTGCCCTTGGACCAAAGCGAGGCAGAACGGAAGGAATCTACTTACCTGCACGACTCGACGCATACCAGGACCAAGTACAGTAATAATAAACAACACACTGCAAACAAACCAAGAAACACACACATTTCAACTCCCATGAAGAAATATATGCATGCATATGCACGCACAGAAACAAACAACACACACACCAACGCAGACGAGGACGAGGCAAATTATAGTGAAATGCACATAGATATATTTTGAATCCGCAGTCTGGCACACGCGTACACGCATCTGCGTTCACACACACACACACACACACACACACACACACACACACACACACACACACACACACACACACACACACACACACACTCACACACACACACACACACACACACACACACACACACACACGTACACACACACGCACCACACGCACACACACACACACACACAGACGGACCGACAGACAGGCAGACAAACAGAGAAACAGGCAGAGAGGGAGACAGACAGACAGACAGACAGACTGACACGGAGAGACAGGAAGACATAAAGACAGACAGACAGACAGACACTGACAGACCAAGACATCAACACAAACGGAAAACGGAACGGCAGTGTCAGTACTCACATTGATGACAGGTAAACCCAACTATTCCTCTGCACAAAGGACTTTACTGGCTGGCTGCAACAGAATGCACTGGGATATAAGACACCACATCAGACCACAGCACAATAGTGAATATTGCACGTGCTTCACAAGAAACAAGCAACTAAACAAAACGAGATCGAACAAACAAGTAGAAGACATGTATGTTGCACTTTAATCGAGGAGCAAACAGCAAAGAACAGAATGAATAACCTCAATCATGAAAAGAATACAGTGTGACAGAGTTCGTGTTTAACACTTGAAAGAGAGAAAGATGGAGGAGGATGGGGCAAGGGAGTGGGTGGTGGAGGTGGACAAACAGACATAGAGAGAGAGAGAGAGAGGGAGAGAGAGAGAGAGAGAGAGAGAGAGAGAGAGAGAGAGAGAGAGAGAGAGAGAGAGACACACACACACACACACACACACACACACACACACACACACACACACACACACACACACACAGAGAACAACTCCGACCGGTCAACAAATGCACAGAAAGGTGGACAGCGTCTAAAGTGCGTCATGTTTTGTCGTTGTTTGTTGTTGTTTTTTCTTTCATTCTGCAGTATGCATAACCTGATACATATACACTTGTTTGAATGTGGCAACGGCCCAATGTTTTGCGTTTTTTTTTTTTCCCCCCTTTTGTCATATTTAATTTGTCTGTTATGGTAAAATGTTGCATTATACATTTTTAGCGAGGCCGCCATCAGTCACATGTTTATTCTGCAAGTCTGACCGCCAGGGCTTTATATAAGAGTCCTCTTGTTGTCCTGGCAAATGTGCTTTGTGTTCAATGTTTATGTTTATGTTATGTTCATGGAAATAAAACTGTTTAAACCAAAGACAGAGAAATCTATTCTGACATTTAAAAAAAAATGTGGGTGCCATTTGTTTTGAACACACAGATTGATATTTGGAACCATAATGCTATAAGATGATAACATGCTTATTAAATGATAATCACATGCTAAATGTGTAATTCAAGTCCTGTGGATTTATATACATTTATAAGTTTTAAGTTCCGTGTGTTTGTATACATTTGTAAGCTCAAGTTCCGTATATTTACATATATTTATAAGTTCAAGTTCCATATATCTACATACACATATGGAAGTTCAAGTTCTGTGTATGCATATACAGATATAAGTTCAAGTTCATGTATTTATGTACATTTATAAGTTTTAGTTCTGTGTATTCATATACAATGATAACTTTAAGTTCCGAGTACTTCTATACATTCGTAAGTTCCAGTCCCGTGTATTCAAAAGCATTCATAAAGCATTTTAAAGAGCGGTTATAGGTTCAGGTACCGTGTATTTATATACGTTCGTAAGTTCAAGATCCGTATATTTGCATACACTCCTAAGTACAAATTCCGTGCATTTCTACACATGCATAAGCAGTGATGCCAGCAATTACTCCTCCATCGTCAGAATGACTCCGCAAAGACAGAAAGAGGAAGGGTAGAGACGAGGATGAGAATCTGGCTTGGAGGTGAGAAAAAAAAAAGCCTTAAAGTTAAAATTAAAACCCATCACTGATAACATATGGGAGCTGACGATTCCTGTTTTGTGAACAGAGCCATTTACTTCCCCTGTCCTGAGTCTGTTTTCGTCTTCCAGGACAACCTCATCAGTAGAACCTAAGCTATATTAGCCCATGGTATCTAACAGAGATACCACCACCTATCCTTCTTTGCCATTCTCAATACCATGGGGAGAACATTTTCTTTTTAAGCTAGCTGTTCCCAAAGGTAGCCAGCGAAGAACAGAATAGGGAAAAGGAAAGGCTGTGCTTTTAGGAAATTAGTTGCTGTGAAAGACTTTGTTATGAAAGGAACTTAACACTTTGCATTAGGATGCTAGCATGTTGCAATGAATGTTAACAGCGAGAGCGATGTGCTCAACTGTTTAACAACTATTTTCTGAGTGTGTTTTGGGGACGAGAGAGAGAGAGAGAGAGAGAGAGAGAGAGAGAGGAGAGAGAGAGAGGGGGAGAGAGAGAGAGAGAGAGAGAGAGAGAGAGAGAGAGAGAGAGAGAGAGAGAGAGAGAGAGAGATTTACAGAACAGTTAAAACTCTTACCTGAAAATGAAAAGAGCGATCACACCGAGCGTAAATAATAGTTGACATGACAAGATACTGTACACCTGATAAACACACACACACACACACACACACACACACACACACACACACACACACACACACACACACGTACGCACGCACACACTTGCATGCACATACACGCACGCGCGCACGCACGCGCGCACACACACGCACACACACACACACACACACACACACACACACACACACACACACATTGTTTACACACTACACATTCACTGAGTAGAGGTGAAGACAAAAATGCATCAATCAACTTTATCGATGTGTTTTAAGGCCTACACGCACTTCACAAAATCACTTTCTAACTTCCCAGATTCTAAAGGACTTTTGTTATAACGAGCAAGATCATGTCTTGATCAATGAGCATTTTCTCTGGCTCTCCCCTTGTCATGGCTATTGCTGTTTGTTTTCTTGTTCTTATCAATAATTTGTGGTTGTTTGATCGTGTGACAGTACGCACATTACTTATACAGTGCTTTACTTATGCAGAGATCAAAGCTTTGAACTTCCTCCCATCTACAATCAGATCCTGACAACCGTTCACCCCACACAACAGTCGTCCCACCAGACTTCGCTGCCACAACAGCAACAGTGAGCTGAAGAAGACAGGGCGACCCTGTCGAAATATTCTCCAAGTAAGTTTTTGATTCTGAGTCTTTAACTACTTTTCTAATGTCGAATCCAGAAACGTATATTCTTATTTATACAGTCTTTTTTTTTTCTTCCGCCCCCCCCCCCCCCCCCCCCCCCCCCCCCCCTCTCTCTCTCTCTCTCTCTCTCACATTTTTAGGTTTATGACGGCCTCTCATACAATCTCTCTCTCTCTCTCTCTTTCTCTCTCTCTCTCTCTCTCTCTCTCTCGTTTTTTTACAGTCTCATTCGCACTATCCACATCCCCACTTCAAACTACCCCAGTGGCATTGCCTCCGAGTCGTTCATATTTTGCCCACATCCGACCACATGCTGTTTGCGGCCCAAACGACGACAATCCAAAGGGAGCAATCAGTGTCAAGTCGTCATGAGGGTACCCACCAAAGCAGACACTGCAACGCTGCCGTATTATTTCAGCAGTGTTCAGGGCTGCCTGGTTCCTATCATCGCTGCCGTATTATTTCAGCAGTATTCAGGGCGGCCTGGTCCTATCATCGCTGCCGTATTATTTCAGCAGTGTTCAGGGCTGCCTGGTCCTATCCAACATGCGCTGGACACTACTACTAAAGCCACTTCTGATGACAATAGCTGCTTAGTCGCCGAGCCACAGTGAGTGAGCAGCCCCCCCCCCCCCCCCCCCCCCCCTCACACACACACAGAGACCCCCACCCTCTGTCCCCTCAGGATGAGTAAGAAGACGATGATGCTGCAAAGTTCTGTTCTGATCAAGGCCCGCATCAAATGGCTGAAGTCTACGCCTTGCTTCATAATCATATTATGATCTCAACCAGGACCGAGAGATACAGACACCCCACAGTGTTGGTCACATGTAATTGCGGGGTTCGGTCGTCCCGTCTGAGCTGACAACACACTGAACTCAGGTTTGAGACAGTGTAACACGCTACACAGACATCTGAGCAACACACACACACACACACACACACACACACACACACACACACACACACACACACACACATACGAAAGTTATCTGGTGGGATTTTGAATATGTGGCCCCTATCCAAAACCCCACAAGATAACTTCCCTGTGAAAGTTTCTTTCAGGGCCGCATTCTTTTGAGCAACACATGTGCCAACATATATGTTTATTAGGCCTTTATTTTTAAAGCAATTTATGGCGTTTTCTGATTAATTTACTTTGATCCATGACAACACACACACACACGCGCGCGCGCGCGCGCGCGCGCCTGTGCGCGCTAAGTACACAAACTTGTGCCAGCACATACACATACGCTTTCACGTATTATATGACTAGTAAATCATTTCACCTAGCAGTAAGTCATAAATGAAGTATACAGAACAACATCTCATGAATGGAATAACATGAAAGTAAATGCAAACCCATTATCTCATGAATGAAATAACATGAAAGTAAACACAAACACATTATCTCATGAATGAAATAACATGAAAGTAAACACAAACACATGTACTCGCACACCATCAATCACCATGAAACAGAAACAGTGATTCAACACACAAACAAACAAACAAACATTTCATTTTCAGGGGTAAACAAAGGCACCTTGGGACCACAAAAAAGTAACCATAAAGAGATTAAAAAAAAAATTACTTTTCGTATGAAGCCACGTCGAATAGCGGCGCTGGACAATAACCTGCTTCCCGGGATTCCTGCATTCATTCCTGAAGACTCTGGCGAACCTTCCGAGTCTCTACTGGTATACGCCTTGCCAGACTGGTTCTATGAAGGAACAAAGCAACAGACTTCATTTTTTTTTTGTTGTCAAAGTGACAACCCCCCCCCCCCCACCCCCCCCCCCACCCCCCCCCTTCCCCCCATCCCACCCTATCTCTCCCCCAGTCAAAGCCCCTTTGACCTCAGCACTGAAGTTCCATGGGAAGAGTGTCAGGCTGCCTTAAGCCCGTCCATTGTAGAAGACCCTTGGTTTCTGAGCATGTGCTACAATATTTTCGTAATTGTCATAGAACAACAGTTAGTGACTGATTGTATTATATATCCAACTACTTCAAGCTCATTTTTACGACTGGATCAATAGTTATCATTTTTTTTTCTCCAGTATTATGTCTGTTCCACCACGAAAGATGGCATTTTCACAACCACTGGAAGCAGCTCATAAAATACCTGCTGAAGGACCGGGTTCATATCAAGAAACCAGGTGAATGATCTACGAGCGATAGTTAAAAAGTTTGTGGCCTGATTATGAAAGAAATTATCAGAGCGTTTCTCTCATGCAAAAATAATTCGGCATAGTCTCCCTGCAACCCCACACCCAGAGGACCATCAGTGCCTCGATCCACGTTCTGTGGGAGGCAATTCTGTGCTCATGAAGGGAGCGTTCACAACATCCAAGGTATCTTTGGTCAATCACGAAGCGCTGCCCAGCCAGAGTTATCTTCAAAGTGTTGAGGTAGTAGAAGTGAGCTGGAGCCAACTCAGGAGAACTAGGTGGACGATCATCAACATTCAAAAACAGAAACCACACTGATGAACTGCAGCCATGACACTCGCAGAAGCATTGTTCTGGTGTAAAAAAAACACTGCCTCCTCTGAGACATTTCTCTGGCACCTGGACGTGAAATTGTGCTGAAGCCAATGCAGCAGTGATCACAGTATTCTCCAGTCACTGTATGGTCCATCTGAAAACATCACCGCATGCAGAATAATGTAGCAGATGATCACAGTATTCTCCAGTCACTGTATGGTCCATCTGAAAACATCACCGCATGCAGAATAGTGTAGCAGGTGAACACAGTATTCTCCAGTCACTGTATGGGCCATCTGAAAGCATCACCACAGGCAGAATACACCTGCATCCCAGAAGACTGTAATTATTGCTTTACCCCACAAACAGGGTCACCTTTGCTGCGGTTGGAAGGGGATGAATCCAAATGCCTCCACTGCTTTGATTGCCGCTTCAGCAGCATCTCTCATCAACAGTGACGAACCTCTCATGAAATTCTTCAGCACCACCTCCCATCAACAGTGACGAAACTCTCATCGTTGCTGCTTCAACACCATCCCCCATCAACAGTGACGGACCTCTCATGAAATTCAGCACCATCTCCCATCAACAGTGACGGACCTCTCATGAAATTCTTCAGCACCATCTCCCATCAACAGTGACGGACCTCTCATGAAATTCAGCACCATCTCCCATCAACAGTGACGGACCTCTCATGAAATTCAGCACCATCCCCCATCAACAGTGACGGACCTCTCATGAAATTCAGCACCATCTCCCATCAACAGTGACGGACCTCTCATGAAATTCAGCACCATCCCCCATCAACAGTGACGGACCTCTCATGAAATTCAGCACCATCCCCCATCAACAGTGACGGACCTCTCATGAAATTCAGCACCATCTCCCATCAACAGTGACGGACCTCTCATGAAACTCTTCAGCACCATCTCCCATCAACTGTGACAAACCTCTCATGAAATTCTTCAGCACCATCTCCCATCAACAGTGACGGACCTCTCATAAAATTCAGCACCATCTCCCATCAACAGTGACGAATCTCTCATGAAGTCCAGCTTGATGTATCTCACATCGTCATCAACTGCCTCAGAAAATTGTTCCAGTCAAAAGTTTCATAGGTTGTTTTGCAGAAAGTGTTCTCATGTCCAAGTTTTTCTCCAGCTTCAGTTTCATCGAGGAAGTGTCACTGTGTGTGGACTTGACCATATAATATTGAGCCTGCCAAGCTATGCGACCACAATGTACTGGGCTAGACAGCTGGATTTGTTCAGAATGATCTATACACTTGGCAAAAGATACGCCCCAAAGTGCCAGCTGCCTGACACACATTGAACCCTGTCTGCCAGGACAATGTGCAGGACTTTGCCAATTGTTCCTCTGAAGTTGGATATGCATGATAGAAATGGTGTACACAATGTACAATGGGTAGTTCACTACCTAACTGTACTATACAATTACTATCACATTAGCATTAATATCATCATCGTCATTGTGATTGTTTATAGTTATTACTGTTACTGTTTGTCTTTGTTATTGTTGTTGCTGTTGTTGTGTGTTATCATTGATGTTGGTGGTGGTGGTGGTGGTGGTGTGATTAGCATTATGTTTTGTTATTGCTGTTGTTGTCAAGGCCTATTTGCCCTTCATCAAAAAAATGTTTATTATCACAGAATCATCATTAATGTTATTTTTGTTATCATCATCATCATCATCATCATCATCATCATCATCATCGTCGTCGTCGTCATCGTCATCGTCATCATCATCCTCACCATCATCGTCATCATCATCATCATCATCATCATCATCATCATCGTCATCATCATCATTATTCAGTGACGGTACCTATAATTGTTGAAACCAGTTCAGTAAACACGTCAAAAGGAAACGGGTTTAACAAAACCGTTATCATCATCATCATCATCATCATCTTCTTCTTCTTCTTCTTCTTCACCGTCGTCGTCGTCGTCATCATCATCATCATTATCATCATCAACATCATCATCGTTATTCAGTGACGATGCCTGCAATTGTTAAAATCAGTTCGGTAAAGTCGTCGAAGGCCTAGGGTCCAACAAAACCGTCATCATCATCATCATCATCATCATCATCATCACCATCATCATCATCATCATCATCGTTATTCAGTGACGATGCCTGCAATTGTTCAAACCAGTTCGGTAACTCGTCGTCGAATGCCTCAGGTCCAACAAAACCGTCATCATCATCATCATCATCATCATCATCATCATCGTTATTCAGTGACGATGCCTGCAATTGTTCAAACCAGTTCGGTAAACTCGTCGAAGGCCTCAGGTCCAACAAAACTGTTAGCCTGGTCATACCCATCATCAAAACTCATGTGCTGTAAATACAGCGGCCCACTTTCCCTCCTCCAACATCTGGCCAAACAAATACTTCGTCTGGACGCAGCATCGGTGATCGATATTTTGGTTGGTATTATTCATTAAAGCGAACTCTGCTGATCCAGGGGTACTATATACGAAGAGAGTCACAGCTGAACTCTGCTGATCCAGGGATGCTATAAACGAAGAGAGTCACAGCTGAACTCTGCTGATCCAGGGATGCTATAAACGAAGAGAGTCACAGCTGAACTCTGCTGCTGATCCAGGGATACTATAAACGAAGAAAGTCACAGCTGAACTCTGCTGATCCAGGGATGCTATAAACGAAGAGAGTCACAGCTGAACTCTGCTGATATCCAGGGATGCTATAAACGAAGAGAGTCACAGCTGAACTCAGCTGATCCAGGGATGCTATAAACGAAGAAAGTCACAGCTGAACTCTGCTGATCCAGGGATGCTATAAACGAAGAAAGTCACAGCTGAACTCTGCAGCTGACGCAGAACTCATTCCCATCTGTAACAACGGACACGTGGCTGAGAGTGAGACGACTGAAACTGTGTGTCTACAGTGGGGTAGATCGGCCTAAGGTACTGAACACAGCACCTGACCGGGGGTTTCAACATGTACTTTGATGAACAAGTGGCAACTTCTGGATCACTCCTCGACGTAAAGGTTTGGTGATTTGTATTCAGGTTTTTGAAAACGTGCACAATTCTAGATTGATGTGAATGTGTTAGGTCAGTGAACTATTATTTTGTTGTCGAAAAAATATTGATAAAAGCACTATCTCACATACTATTGATAAAAGAACTACATAGGGTTGATAAAAGAATTATCTCACATATACACCCACAATATTATACACACAATCTCTCTCTCTCTCTCTCTCTCTCTCTCTCTCTCTCTCTCTCTCTCTCTCTCTCCTCCCCGAGTGCGTGTGTGTGTGTGTGTGTGTGTGTGTGTGTGTGTGTGTGTGTGTGTGTGTGTGTGTGAGAGAGAGAGAGAGAGAGAGAGAGAGAGAGAGAGAGAGAGAGAGAGAGAGAGAGAGCGTACGGATACGCACAATTTATTCAGTATAGGCTAATGCCCCTAACTGAATGGGGTAACGCATGAAACAAAAAGAATCAAATGTATGACGAGAATTGTTCCAGCAATATATCCGACTATTACATCAAACTTCATAAGAGAGAGAGAAGAGAGAGAGATAGAGAGAGAGAGAGAGAGAGAGAGAGAGAGAGAGAGAGAGAGAGAGAGAGAGAGAGAGAGAGAGAGCTGCATGCAGACCTACTCACAGAGTAATAAACAGGAGGCGGGGGTTGTGCTGCGTAATATCCTGGAGAAACCTGCATGGCTTGCGGGCCAGGGTATTGCATGCCAGGATTCTGGGGCGAGTTCTATCGGAGGGAAGGTACCAGAGGGACACAAGTTGTAGTTCTCTGAGAAGATCACGAGGCAGGAAAAACAATAATTTGCTGGTTTTAGAAATGTAGGATAAACAGCACTATCTCACATACTATTGATAAAAGAACTACCTACGATTGACAAAAGAATCATCTCGCATACACAGCCACAATATCATACACACAAATCTCTCTCTCTCTCTCTCTCTCTCTCTCTCTCAGAGTGTGTGTGTGTGTGCGTGTGCGTGTGTGTGTGTGTGTGTGTGTGTATGTGTGTGTGTGTGTGTGTGTGTGTGAGAGAGAGAGAGAGAGAGAGAGAGAGAGAGAGAGAGAGAGAGAGAGAGAGCTGCATGCAGACCTACTTACAGTGTAATAAACAGGAGGCGGGGGTTGTGCTTCGTAATATCCTGGAGATATCTGCATGCCTTGCGGATCAGAGTACTGCATCCCAGGTTTCTGGACAATTTCAAGAAAGAAGCTGCAACATAAGTGACTGCTGGCTCCAATCTCAAGATTGTGGCATTGTATCTACGCCCAGGCTTAACTGAGGTTGAACCATTCTGCATTTTCCCATGGAGCCTAAACGAAACTCTGTAGGCGGATGTCAAAAGAATGATGACGTCATTTGTTGCACAGAATGATTTCTTCACTTCATTATGTGTTTACATCGACGATAAGCTCAAATGGAAGGATGACGTTTTACTTCATATGGATCATTAATTAAATACAAAGCGACATGCTGTATTACTTGCTTTGAATCCAATAATTGTATAGCCATTTCTGTACCTTTCGAACTTTTTTTTTTTCCCCAGTAGAAATCCATCACGTCTTTTTAAGTGAATAAAGAACTATGTAAAAAAATGTGTTGATAAGGAATGATTAAAACAAAAAAGAAACCCCAAAGAATACAGTTAAAACGAACAAGAAAGATAACTCCTGCTCCCTTACATAGACAATTATACGCCCTTAACTTCGAACAAATGCTGTTAATGGCACCTGTTTACCCAGCAGAAATTAAGACTGTGCCTTTTTTTTTTTTTTTTTTTTTTTTTTTTTTCGTTAGATGATAACGATGTCTTTGTACATCCACCGAAGGAAGTTTAAAAGAAATGCTGACAGTGGCCAGACGTTTAAAGCACATGGAAGAAAAGAATGAAAAGTGAAACAAGGGTGAGGAAGGCTGGAGGGGCTACAGACAGTAACAGTCTGTTGGTACTGGACACAGTCTGTGAAAACAGTCTGTTGGTGCTGGACACAGTCTATGAGCAGCCTTGTGAGATCGCCATTATTTTCCCCCCCGGGTTTTCCATGCCTGCATGCACTGAACGTCTGTGATGTTACTGTCCACTCACGATGCTCATGCCCATGTCCCCCCCCCCCGATGCCCCCCCCCCCCCCCCCCCCCCCCCCCCGCTGTCCAGCTCTATCCAGAATCCCAGTGCCACAGTTCAAACAACAGCCCAGGCCAGTACTGTCGCCGCTTTCACAGCAGCGGTAGGCAGTTCTGCAGCCCTCCACTAAACCCATGCTGTACACTAGTTAGACTAGGTAGGTGGGGAAAGGGTGGGGGTGGAGTCCTCTTTTTAATTTTTTTTTTTTTTTTTATTGGGCTTGACACTACCTTCTGCAGAGTCAGGGCCGGTAATGTACAGGCTCGCCTGTATGTGCAAAGCCAAAAGTAATAGCGATCCGGCAGCTCCACACCTAGCTAACACTTAAGAGAAGGGGAGAAAAAAAAAATGGAAAAAAAAAGAAAGTTTTTTTTTTTTTCGCTCTCCCTGTTTTCCGTCGCATGTAAATCAAGTTGGCTCAGCGACGTATACAGCCAGATCCAGATCCCGATTGTGGAAAGAGTTTAAACCTAACTCAGTTTATCAGGTCTAGTTGCAAAGTGAAACGACTGCAGGCGGAAATCTAAACAAATCTTAAATAAATGTCAGCGAACCGCCCAGAGAAACGTGGACAAACGAGTCACAAGACGCGTTTTTCGACCTCTGAGGTCTTCTTCAGATGAAACAAATACGAACAAAATAACGAAAAAATGCACTTAGCTTTGATTGCTTCAGATTGCTTCCGAGTTCAGCGCAAGGAAGAAAGCGTTGAATGAGAACGAGGCTGTCAGTTTATCAGATAAAAATCCTGACTGGGGGTGATTCGATACCCGCGACAAACGGCCAAGGTTACATTACGATGCTACATTGAATGTCACTGCTGTTGCTCAGCTATGGAAAGCCCAGCGCATGTTCTTATTACCTACCTACCTGTCGATCTTGCACCGTTTTCGCTCTTCTTGATTGCGAAAACGTTATCGTCGCACTGATGACGCTTTTCTGTCTCCGAGTGTTTTTTTGACGTCATTGAAGAGCTTGCTGTCATAGATTTGTAACGTCATACACGGCGTAGTTTTAGAATCAAAGCCTAATATTTCTAGCACATGGGAAGTAATGGTAATGGTAGCACAAGGACAAACTTAAGACTTCGGCTAACAGCTTACGCACAATCCTACGGCCCTTCTTTCGGTGCTCTTTTGGAGGCTTTTGATTTACACGCGAGCTTTGATTACCTATAGAATAGGTCTCAATGAGATCTCCACCAACATGTTTCTTTTTAATGAGCATAAGTTCAGCAATTAAAGTCTGAGTTACATGTGTCTTTTTAATGAGCATAAATTCAGCGATCAAAGTCTGTGTTAACGATTCACACTTTTTAATATTCTCTGACCATTTTGGTTGCTCTTTTCTAAAGTCGCTCAATATATTGTGACTGGCGTTTATAGTGTGGGTACCGGGTCAGATCTATATTCCTTTATTCCAGACCCGGCGAATCACTGACTTGTATTCTGAAAAGAATGTTTCATTACTGGGCCTAAATGAATACATGCCGGTGTAACGATCCATTTTAACTCCCTTCCCACTTTTAACTCCCCGGGAGTTAGAATTAGCACGTGCCATTTTTAACTCCCTGGGAGTTCAAACGAAACGAACCCCCGCCAGAATGACCCCCCCCCCCCCCCCCTTCCCCCCGTTTCGAAGTGGTTAGCGTCGCGGACTCCCGGCTGGGAGGTCGTGGGTTCGAATCCCATCAGAAGTCATGTGGGTTTTCTGCCCCGACCGGCTCCTACCCAGAGTTGAGTTTGCTGCGGGCTCAGTTGGGAAGACTGGGACCACACAGTCGAGTTTCATCCACTTAATGGATGCGTTTCTGAGAGTGTTGCTCAAATTTCCTGACCAACACTGCAGGTGCCTGTATCTCTCGGGCCTGGTTGACGCCGGGATATATTTATGAAAGGAAGCGTAGAGTACAGCCCTGTCATGTAGTCTCAGACCGAAATGGAAATCCGTAGCATCATCTTAATCATCCTCATTCTCATCGATCAGCATTAAAAAAAAAAAAAAAAGTCTCAAATTCTGTGGCCCTTCATGCCCTGCTCTCATGGTGACCTCAATTTCGATGTCCTCTCCACGTCTGTGGCCTTGGTTTGGTTCCGTCCGGGTCACCGGTATCGGCGAGTCCATGGGGGCTGTCGTTGGACGGACGTGGTGGCGCCCTCCGGGGGGAGCTCACTCACGCCGGCTCCGCGACTAAGCAATTATTGTCGTCAGTAGGGGGCTTAGTAGTAGGTGGTGTCCTGCGTATGTTAGATCAGAACAGGCGCCACTGAACACCACTGAAGTGACTCGGCAGCAGTGCAGTGTCTCCTCCGGTGGGTTGCCTCTTGACGACTTGACATTGACTGCTCCCTGTGGATTGCCGGTGCCGGGGCTGTGGCGGGGCCGACCGGGCTGTGGCTGTGGACGGGGTGTCGAATGAGCGGCGTGGGTGCACTGCCTCTGAGGTGGCGCAGAGGTTGGCCCCCCCCCCCCCCACTTTCTTTCAGTCTCTCGCTCACTCTCTCACTCTCCTTGCTTGTCTGTCTGCCTTTTTGCTTGTCTGTCTGTTTGCCTCTCTTAATCTCTCTCTTTGCTTGTCTCCCTGTCTGTCTATTTGTTTATCTATCTCAGTGTCTCTGTCTCTAGTGTCTCCCCCCACCCCCTCTCTCTGTCTGTCTGTCCGTTGTTCTTTCTTTCTTTTACACCCCCCCCCCTCTCCTCTCTCTCTCTCTCTCTCTCTCCCCTCTCTCTCTCTCTCTCTCTCTCTCTCTCTCTCTCTCTCTCTCTCTTGCATGCTTCTCGTCAGCTTTGTTTACTATTGTTAGTGTTCATCAAAGACAGATTGGATTAACAGGCTTTTATGTTAGCCTAAGACCTTTATCCTTGTCAAGCAACATTTTCAAGTGTCATGTGTCAAGTGTCTCTCTGCAGTGTGTGTATTTGGGGGTGCGTGGGGGGAGGGGGTGGGGTGGGTGGGTGGTGGGGGGGCAGTCCTGGCATAAGGCCAGAATGACCCCCCCCCCCCCCCCCCCTTCTATTTTTTAACTCCCCGGGAGTCAATCTGGCTCAACATTTTCTTGATCGAAAGTAACTCCCCGGGAGTTAGTTTAGGCACGTGCGTATTTAACTCTACCCCCCTGGGGGAGGGGGGAGGAAGTAAAAATACGCACGTGCCTAAACTAACTCTCCGGGATCTCTCTGGCCTTATGCCAGAATGCCCACCACCACCCTGCCCTGCCCCCCCCCCCCCCCCCCTTATGCCATCTCACCCCCCCCCCCCCCCCCACACCAAGAATACTGGCTGCATCTATGGAAAATGAATAAATAATTGAAGAGTTTGTCTTGTATATATATTCCAAATCTGTGTGTGTGTGTGTGTGTGTGTGTGTGTGTGTGTGTGCACCTTATGCACGGCCACAGTTCTCAACCGATCAACACCAATTTGGCACCAAGCATCCTTGGCACCCTCGGAGGGTCATGGCATGGCTCTTTTTTTGAATAACCGTCCACCAATGAGCGCGAAGCGCGACTCGAAGTGCGAAGCGCTGAGTATGGCCACAGTTCTCAGCAGATCGACTTTAAATTTGGTATCAAGCATCTTTGGCAGCCTCGGAAGGTCATGGCATCCTTACGTTTTGTACAAACCTCCACGAAGGGGTCGAAGCGCGAAGCGCTTAGTCGGCCAAAGTGCGGGGTCGAAGCATGTAAGCGCTAGTGTGATGTAAGTTTAAAATAGAAATAAATAGTACCTTCACCTTCCGGAAATATATTCAAGAACCTGACGAAAATGGATTGGAAAAGGACTGAACTACAAGGCCCAGTGCCCTGCAGAACGGGTGCTGGATGCTCAGGTCATCCACCCAAAAGGACGCTAACTTTCAAATCACATTGGCGTTGTTACACCACTTCTCAAAGCAAAGTTGAATTGAATCAGTTGAGAAAAACAGCTGAGGTATAAGGTCCGTTTTATGTTTCACACACACACACACACACACACATTTGCATTGTCATTTTCTTCATCATGCATGGTTGTTGCCGTGCTAGAATGAAAGGAGGGTAGTGACTTTCCATCTCCTAAGCCTTTTATCCTTCTTAAGATTTATATAAAAAAGACAGACATGGGGGGCGGGGGGGGGGGGGGGGGGGGGGGGGGGGGGGGGGGGTGCACACACGCACAGAGACGGAGACAACGGACAGACAGACTACCAGATTGACAAACAGAGAAAGAGAGAGAGAGAGAGAGAGAGAGAGGAGGGGAGAGAGAGAGACAGACAGACAGAGAGAGAGAGAGAGGGGGTGCATATTAAAATGTTTATTTCTCATATCGTGACTAACACATAAAACTGAATGTTTTGGGGTGGGGGAATTAATCTAAAACAGGGGGTGGGGTGGGGGTGGGGTGGGGGGTGGGCAATCTGGCGTGGTTTGTTTTAACTCCCGGCGAGTTAAAATTGGCACGTGCTAATTCTAACTCCCGTGGAGTGGAAAAGTGGAGGGGAGTTAAAATTTATCGGTGCCGTGGCAAAGTCTGATCTTAGAACTCCCGTCTCGCAACCCCCCCCCCCCCCCCCCCCCCCCCCCCCCCCCCCCCCCCCCCCCCCCCCCCCCCCCCCCCCCCCCCCCCCCCCCCACCCCCCTTCTTTCGTTCTTTCTGTTGGGAAGAATTGTAACAAACAAATGGGGACTGTTCACTACGGAGAGAAGGAATTGTCGAGTGAATTGTTGAGAAACAGCTGAGTTAGAAGGTCGGTGGGAGTGATTGGCAGAGCTCCTACAACAGGAGTTTACCGCTTTTTTTTTTTTTTTTTTTTTTTTTTGATATCACAGAAGTGGAAAAAAGTTCTGAGCAAAGCTTAGGGTTATTCAGGTGACCGGAAAAAACACTTCTGTGTCCATAATAGGATGATCGCAGGGATGTGGTTGTGGTGTAGTAATGTGTTGGCCAGTCAGTGGTGTGATGCTGGTGCCAGGTGGTGTGGCAATGTGTTGGCCAGTCAGTGGTGTGATGCTGGTGCCAGGTGGTATGGCAATGTGTTGGCCAGTCAGTGGTGTGATGCTGGTGCCAGGTGGTATGGCAATGTGTTGGCCAGTCAGTGGTGTGATGCTGGTGCCAGGTGGTGTGGCAATGTGTTGGCCAGTCAGTGGTGTGATGTTGGTGCCAGGTGGTATGGCAGTGTTGGCCAGTCCGTGGTGTGATGCTGGTGCCAGGGTGTTGTGGTAGCAAACAATACAATAGTCCTGTCTTTAACTCTTGTTCTGCCTCCATCTCTTGTTTGCATGCAAACATGTTTAGATGCTGGAACCATGAAATGCGGGTTTCTAATGCAGATATGTTTCAGTTCAGACAGACCCACAGGGATAGTTCCGGACAGAGCCAATGGAAGTTCAACACCACACTTACAGGGCTAAACATTTGCCATGATTTGAATAGCTCTTTACACTCCTGGTCTCCATTCCAAGTCTTCCCAGTGGCATGAAATTAACAACTGCTGTAAAATTTATAGTCAAGTACAGCTTCACTGTTCTGTTAAGATCTGGAAGTAAAATGTTTTGGAGGTAAAATGTTCTGTGATTGCTAAAAATTCAATATTTTTGATGCACACAATGGCAAATTAATGCAGTGTTGATCAAGTTGATCGACAGACTAGGAAGAAGAAAAGCACCATATTTACACATATATACAACCACACCACAGAATGAATGTAGAAGGATTTAATTTCATACAGCTCCTACACAAAGGTTGAAAAGCAACTCTTGTGACAATGCTGAATAAATGGCAATAAAAATAATGTCTTCACAACACTGACAACTCAACTGTAAATAAATAACTACTTATGTAGACAACACTGACCACACCATGAATCTGTGTCTAGTCACCTCGTTCAAATAATGAGCGATCAAAAACATCCATGACCAGACAATAATGAAGGAGTTATTGTCTCCCAACCTCCATCTCCCTGAATTTGTACAAACACTGAAAAAGCAACAGATATATCATGTATAATCATATTTACATAATGTCAAACAATTAAATGACCAGCTCAAAAACTGGTTTTCTTAATAATAAAATTTTTTTTCACATATTTTTTTCCTCTCTTTGAACAACTCTTTGTACAAACACAGAACAGATGAGCTTCTTCTGTCAGTGGGGGGCGTTTCTTTTTTTTCATCTTAGCTTGAGCTCCCCCCCCCCCCCCCCCCACTACTGGGGCCAAAGTTGTAATAAAAAATCTCTATAAAACTGTGTTTACAAACAGGCATCACCACCTCCACCAATCTGCAATATCTTTCATGCCTCTCCAATAAGGGTCCCATACTTTGCAGTTGAGCAAAAATCTTTTTTTGGTTCTTGTTAACATGTAGCCTTTTGCACAGGCAAGTGTTCCTTTCAGCCTGTCAAGCACACAAAGAGAATATCACAAGCGATGCATGCACAAAAACATGTGCAATATATCACAAGCTCAGAACAAATGGGGTATATCACAAGCCACCCATACAAAGCCATGTGGGTTTTTAGTGAACAAACAATATAAAAGTATGGCTTTGTGACAGGCGTGAAACAATGCTTTACCCGTGAAGTACAGAAAGAATTACTGGTCGTACACCATCTGTATCAATACGGAGGGTGGTCGTGAAGTACAGAAAGAATTATTGGTCGTCCACCATCTGTATCAATACGGAGGGTGGTCGTGAAGTACAGAAAGAATTACTGGTCATACACCATCTGTATCAATACGGAGGGTGGTTCGTGAAGTAAAGAAAGTATCATTACAGAGGGTGGTCGTGAAGTACAGAAAGAATTACTGGTCGTCCACCATCTGTATCAATACAGAGGGTGGTCGTGAAGTACAGAAAGAATTATTGGTCGTACACCATCTGTATCAATACAGAGGGTGGTCATGGCTGTGGACAGGGAGAACAGAATGGGTAAACTACTTGTTCCATGAAGTAAAGCAATGTTTTTTTTTGTGTGCAGACCTTACCATTTTTCAGACATTTACAAGCTTTTGACCATTGCAAATGAAAGTGCAGAAGACTGATGAATTTCATGGTGAAATGTAGTTCAGAAAAGGCAGTAGATTAACAAAAAAAAAAATAGGACACAAAGGATGGATGAAATCTTCAGTTCATCGAGTCATATTATATGGAACAGTTGTCTGTAAATGCAACTATATTTCCGAAGGGTACATGTCCCCCAAAATCTTGTCCCTGAATTGTACCCCAGGTTCTGTTACCTTTCCCAGTAATTCACTGAAAGAAAGGTGGCAGAAAACTTGCTAAAACTCAAAGAGGGGAGGTATCAACATGACCTTTTTGGACTCCATCCGGTGCCTCTTCCTGTCTCTCTTGCTTTTCCTTCCCTCTTGTCACACCTTCATCTCCCCTCGAGACCATCTTTCACTGGAGGAGGATGCTACACCCACACCATGCGTAACCAAGTCAACAAAGATTAATGTCGATACAAGCCTCAACTAACAACCTTTTGTATAACATGTAACAATTCAGACTAAACAAACTCCTGAATGTATTATACACAACCGCTACTTTTAAACATTGAATAATAAAAAAAAATTGATTAACAAGTTCTCCAAGTACACACCCACACACACACTGTTTGAAGTCTGTGTGCACGCATGCGTGCGTGCACCTGTGTGTGTGTGTGTGTGTGTGTGTGTGTGTGTGTGTGTATGAGTGCAAGAGTATGGATGCATACATGATGATGAGTTCTCTGCTGCACTAAAGTTACACCTGACGGTCATCTGGGAGAGCACTGACCTCTGCCATGGTCACACAGTCCTTTCCACTTCAATCACACCCCAGCCACATCAATCCTACATCCCCAGCCACATCAATCCTACATCCCTTCATCTATCTCTCTGCCGTGGTCACACAGTCCTCCTCACTTCAACCACATCCCAGCACATCAATCCTACATCCCTTCATCTATCTCTCTGCCGTGGTCACACAGTCCTTCTCACTTCAACCACATCCCAGCCACAATCAATCCTACATCCCTTCATCTCTCTCTCTGCCGTGGTCACACAGTCCTTCTCACTTCAACCACATCCCAGCCACATCAGTCCTACATCCCTTCATCTCTCTGCCACAGTCCTTCTCACTTCAACCAAACCCTAGCCACATCAATCCTACTTCCCTTCATCTATCTCCAAAAGTGTCGCAGACACATCAGGACTGTTTGTCATTCCTGAATCTTTACTGCCTGGGCTATACTTTGAAAGTCAATGCAGGTTTCAAATTTCATTGGTTGCTATGTACTGACCCTCACGTTTCTCCTGTTCTAGCGTTATTTGCTCACTGGAGCCCTCTTGTAGTCTGGGATCCCCATCAGATCTTGTACATTTATAGAGATCAATCATCTGATAAATCTCATTTCCCCCCCCCTTGAAATTCAAAGCATCCTTTGTTGAAAAATGTATGAAAACACCTTACCTTGCAATTTTAAGAAAATACATCAACAACCCCTGGATCTGACCTTTCATATGAATCTGCACCAAAATGTTTGTGTCAGTTTGCTGTCAGACAAACCATGCGACAGGAGCCGGTGGATGTTAGTTTCAGCTTGTTGACAAGCCATCTGATAGGTGCTGGTGGATGTTTGTGTCGCTTTGCTGTCAGACAAACCATGTGACAGGTGCCGGCAGATGTTTGTGTCAGCTCGTTGACAGACAAACCATGCCATAGGTGACGGTGGATGTTTGTGTCAGCTTGCTGACAAACCATGCGATAGGTGCTAGTGGATGTTTGAATCAGCTTGCTGACAAACCATGCGATAGGTGCTAGTGGATGTTTGAATCAGCTTGCTGACAAACCATGCGATAGGTGCTGGTGGATTTGAGTCAGCTTGCTGACAGACAAACCATAAAAGACGGTGTGAAAACAGTTCTGTACAAAAAGTCTTTATCAACGCCCCTTGTATCTCCATATAAGACGGCGTGAAATAGAATGATTTGTTCTGTACAAAAGGTATTTATCAAGCCCCCTTGTTATCTCCATAAAAGACGGTGTGAAATAGAATGATTTGTTCTGTACAAAAGGTATTTATCAACGCCCCTTGCTATCTCCAAAAAAGATGGTGTGAACCAAAATAATTTGTTCTGTACAAAAAGGCTTTATTAATGCCCCTTCTTGTCTCCAGAACCGACTGTTGCAATTCCCTGCAGGCAAGCATCCCTCTATAATAGGAGGACAGCATTCCAAAGGTGATGAACTACACAGTATGTCTCATTTTCAGGAAGGGAAAAAAAATACCAGACTACATCACTCTCCTCTTCGCCGAACTGCACTGGCTGCTTGTACATCTTGGCATTAAGAACAAAAATGGTCAGTTTGTTTACACGTTTATTTTTCGCATTGTTTTCAGCTGTCTTCTTGGACTTCTTCAACTTCACACTCCATCATCAACATTCAACATTTGAGCATAGTAAATACCCCTTTTCATAGGATTTGTTCATCAATAACAGCTCTGACTTCATTCAACATTTGAGCATAGTAAATACCCTTTTTCATATGATTGGAACCATGGAAACAGAACTACAAGAAACAAAATATTGCGAATCAGAAAGAACTGCTCTGCATCATGATTGGGTAATGGAAGCACAGCTTTTAGAAAGATGAGAGGAAATCAGACAGAATTGTTCTGCAACATCATCTGGGCTTTGGAAGCACAGCGAGAAGAAAGATGACAGGGAATCAGAACCAACTGCTCTCCATAACGATTTGGGCAATGGAAGCACAGCTAGAAACAGTAGTAGAGGAAAGATTTGTCCAGTATGATTTGTCCTTCCTCTGCACAACAATGTAACAACAACAGGGTAAAATTCTTGTACACAACCGCGAACATCTTGACTTTTTAAGATTTCAGGCACACAAAATGCTGGAGTAAATATTCTCTATAGTAAAACCCAACAATGGACGAGGGTAGGATGGACCATACATATGTCGACTTAGTTAAAAAAAAAAAAGAAATTATGCTGAATAGGATACTAAGTGTAACATAGAGATCCAGAGAAGAACAGAACAAAAGGTACTTTGTCAGAATGTCCACAGCCTGTACATCATATGGCCAATGTCAGTTGATGCAAAGGATTCTAATAAACAACCGTATGTCATATGGCCAACGTGAGATAATGCAGAGGATTCTCATCAACATGCAGTTCAAAAGAAACTGGTGGAAAAAAAATCTATCCTCGGTGCATTATGTTCATTGCACTTTTCCTCAGATCTATCATAAAAAAGTAATGGGGGGGGGGGGGGGAGGTCCACAGTACTTTTTAAAACTGGTTTATATACAGTAACTACACACAGGTTCAGGTTTACTGAAATAGGTACTACTGCTCCACAGTAATAGGTACTATTGCTCCAGAGTAATAGGTACTACTGCTCAACAGTAATGGGTACTATTGCTCCAGAGTAATAGGAACTATTGTTCAACAGTAATGGGTACTATTGCTCCACAGTAGTGCGTACTACTGCTCCACAGTAATGGGTACTATTGTTGCACAATAATAGGTAATATTGCTCCACACTAATGGGTACTACTGCTCCACAGTAATGGGTATTGCTCCACAGTAATGGGTACTATTGCTCCACAGTAATGGGTACTGCTGCTCCACAGTAATGGGTACTATTGCTCCACAGTAATGGGTACTGCTGCTCCACAGTAATGGGTACTGCTGCTCCACAGTAATGGGTACTACTGCTCCACAGTAATGGGTACTATTGCTCCACAGTAATGGGTACTATTGCTCCACAGTAATGGGTGCTATTGCTCCACAGTAATGGGTACTATTGCTTCACAGTAATGGGTACTATTGCTTCACAGTAATGGGTACTGCTGCTCCACAGTAATGGGTACTGCTGCTCCACAGTAATGGGTACTGCTGCTCCACAGTAATGGGTACTGCTGCTCCACAGTAATGGGTACTATTGCTCCACAGTAATGGGTACTACTGCTCCACATTAATGGGTACTATTGCTCCACATTAATGGGTACTGCTGCTCCACAGTACTGGGTACTGCTGCTCCACAGTACTGGGTACTGCTGCTCCACAGTACTGGGTACTGCTGCTCCACAGTAATGGGTACTGCTGCTCCACAGTAATGGGTACTATTGCTCCACAGTAATGGGTACTGCTGCTCAACAGTAATGGGTACTGCTGCTCCACAGTAATGGGTACTGCTGCTCCACAGTAATGGGTACTATTGCTGCACAGTAATGGGTACTGCTGCTCCACAGTAATGGGTACTATTGCTCCACAGTAATGGGTACTATTGCTCCACAGTAATGGGTACTACTGCTCCACAGTAACGGGTACTATTGCTCCACAGTAATGGGTACTATTGCTCCACAGTAATGGGTACTACTGCTCCACAGTAATGGGTACTACTGCTCCACAGTAATGGGTACTGCTGCTCCACAGTAGTGGGTACTACTGCTCCACAGTAATGGGTACTACTGCTCCACAGTAGTGGGTACTGCTGCTCCACAGTAATGGGTACTATTGCTCCACATTAATGGGTACTACTGCTCCACATTAATGGGTACTATTGCTCCACAGTAATGGGTACTATTGCTCCACAGTAATGGGTACTACTGCTCCACAGTAATGGGTACTATTGCTCCACAGTAATGGGTACTATTGCTCCACATTAATAGGTACTATTGCTCCACAGTAATGGGTACTATTGTTCCACAGTAATGGGTACTATTGCTCCACATTAATGGGTACTATTGCTCCACAGTAATAGGTACTTTTGCTCAACAGTAACAGCTCAAAAAGTTAAAAAATGCCCTTTAAAAAAAAATCACACATGAAATATGTAAAAGAAAAAAAAAAACACCTGTGACCACCGTAATTCATGGCTAAGATACATATCACTCTCACAACAGTCTAATTACTAGTTAAAAAGATTTTCAACATCAACCACATTAGCTGCTCTGTTCACTGAAACCCAGCCTCGTGTCCTTGCATTGAAAAGGAAGGACAGAAGTCAAAACAGACAACAGCAGGATTTCACAGCAGGCATAGGTAATGGAATAAAAACCATGTAGAAAAAGAAAACCCTACACCTTCATTAAGCAGCAGGCATAGGTAATGGAATAAACCATGTAGAAACAGAAATCCTACACCTTCATTAAGCAGCAGGCACATTTAATGGAATAAACCATGTAGAAAAAAGAAATCCTACACCTTTATTAAGCAGCAGGCATAGGTAGGTAATGGAATAAACCATGTAGAAAAAGAAACCCTACACCTTCATTAAGCAGCAGGCATAGGTAATGGAATAAACCATGTAGAAAAAGAAATCCTACACCTTTATTAAGCAGCAGTCAGCTAAAGTTCTACACACAGCTTGTTGGATAAAGTGCAATGTTGACCAGTTATAGCCAACACACCACTGGTACCAAAAAAAGAATTTTCTTTGTAATAATATGAGGCATAATCTAAGCGTGTGGAACTCCAAGAGATCTTGATTGGGGATGTGGAAAAAACCCAAATTCAAAGCCATGGAGACAGTGGGAGTGTGTGTGTGTGTGTGTGTGTGTGTGTGTGTGTGTGTGTGTGTGTGTGTGTGTGAGTGAGAGTGTGCATGCATGTGTGCGTGAATGTGTGTGAGTGAGTGAGAGTGTGCGTGTGTGTGTGTGTGTGTGTGAATGAGCGAGCCATGTCCATGATGGAGCAAGCAAGTAGGCAAAACATGTGCATGAATGAGTGTGTGCTTCTTACTACTTACCAAAATGAAATAAAATTCTTTTAAAACTCATAAATAGAAAACAATAATCAGTGAAATGAATTCAAAGCTTGATTTTCAATGTAACTGGACACACTTTGCTTGCTACAATGTCACTGGTGGAGGCCATTGTGTCACCTGCGAGCTGCCCAGTGACCCGCAGCACAGTGACCCCATCACCTAACACCATGACCAGCGCAATGACAACTTCAATTCTCAGCAAAGCACACAGCCTTTTATCCTTTCTAAAACTATAATCCATGCCTCTATTGATGTCTAGCATGTACACAATCTCTACATAAAGTTGTTATCCACAAATAACAGTATCCATGCCTCTATTGATGTCTAGCATGTACACAGTCGTTACATGAAGCTGTTGTCCACACATAACAGCGTCCATGCCTCTATTGATGTCTAGCATGTACACAGTCGTTACATGAAGCTGTTGTCCACACATAACAGCGTCCATGCCTCTATTGATGTCTAGCATGTACACAGTCGTTACATAAAGCTGTTGTCCACAAATAACAGTGTCCATGCCTCTATTGATGTCTAGCATGTACACAGTCGTTACATAAAGCTGTTGTCCACACATAACAGTACTGGAGCCCTCGGTCTGACCGTAACTGCATCCTGCATTGTACTTTGTGACTGCACCATTTCACTCTTTTCCTCATCAACATCCTGTGGCACTACCATTACTACAGTCTACCAGAAAAAAAAAACAAAAAAATATTTCTTTCATACTGTGTTGAACAGATTAGCAACAGATTTATGACTTCAAACACCTATACCTGCGCTCCCTACCTGAAAACTCTTGAGATCACTCATTGTACTGCACCCTCACGGGTCAATGTCAGGTCACAGAATATACGTCTCACAGGAAGCTACAGTATGTCAGTTTTTTTTTTTTTTTTTTTTTTTTTAATTTTTTTTTTTACAATTCACCCTGGTAGCTACCAGAATATTTGCCTTCATGAGATTTAATTCCTTTTTTTTTCTGGAAAATGACAACTGTTGTACCCAAAGCTTGCAAAGAGTAAAGACAATTCATGCAAACTACTTCATTTCTACACCATTAACTTAGTGCAGATCTCTGGGTCCAGACTTAGAGCAATGCTGACAACAGGACTAGGACCAGAAAAAGTCATACCAAAAAATCAAGATAAAATACATCTGAACAAGAAAGACATTGTTTCATTATATCAGAATAAACCAACCAAGATCCTGTACATAACAATGTTCAGATTTACCCGCCATGTTTACATATTCTATGCACCTAAAAATACATCTGAACAAGAAAGACATTGTTTCATTATATCAGAATAAACCAATCAAGATCCTGCACATAACAATGTTCAGATTTACCCACCATATTTACATATTCTATGCACCTAAAAATACATATGAACAAGAAAGACATTGTTTCATTATATCAGAATAAACCAATCAAGATCCTGCACACATAACAATGTTCAGATTTACCCGCCATATTTACATATTCTATGCACCTAAAAACAAACAAGAATCAAAAACATGTTCTTCATGATGGGAAAATGGAGACCTGAACACAAAATAACAAAGATTTCATCCTTTGAATTCACTGTGTAAACAAGCTGAAATAAAAAATACATACATAACCTGAACACGACAATAATCATGACTCCCTTTTCAGCATATACTACTGTTGTGACAATCATACCTGAAGTCACATTAGAAGAAAATATTGTCGCTTACCATTGTTAATTCTTCACCTAACCCTAATTCATTTTAGCACATTTGAGTGAAAGTATGTTCATAAAGAAATTATAAAAACTGTCCAACAATACACATCCCATTCCTTCCCCTCCATTTTTTTCAATCCCTAAATGTACTGCATATATTAGTCGCACACAAAAAATGTAATACATAAACACCAACACGCCACCAGAAATGGGCAACAATGAACACTCCCATGTTTACAGCAAGTCTGTTATTCCAAAAACCATATCAAACAACACAACATACTTACAATAAGAATTCATTTCACAGAAATGTATCAGAATATATCCCACACAACACTCATCCTGCAACAGCATCCCATAAATACGGCCAGCAGCGTATATCCAGAAAATCCAACAACCAGCCAATCACCAGGCAGTCAATCCATGCTGCTCATGTGGCTTCTCAACCAATCAGAGCATCAGGAATCTGTCTGGAGGTCAGGATGAACCTTCCATCTGTACGACATCAAATATTTCATTTGACTGATAAACCGTAATCTTCCATCACAAAGCTCAATCACGCTACCAACACACAAAAAAAACCTTTCAATATTTCATATATCATAAACAATGGCTTCAAGAAAACTATTTAAAGAGGAAATTTTCCAAACAAAATAGTGTGCTATGTGGCCCTTTGTGGTCGGCTGGGCTGTAACCAACATTACCTTACCTCTTCAGAGTCTGAATGTTTTTGTGACCACGACTCCAGTAACCAACCATTCTGATGTAAAAAGACTTTAAAAGAGAGAGAGAGAGAGAGAGAGAGAGAGAGAGAGAGAGAGAGAGAGAGAGAGAGCTTAATCACTGAGCAACAGATGACTTTTTCAATATTGCCACACCAGGGTTTTGTTACCTTCAAAGTTGTTACAGGCAGACATTCCTGTATTCTGTATTTCTCCTTAATCCCCCTCACAATACACACATATTTGATTACTCTCATGTTCAGGTGGTCTGAATCACTTTCTTTTAACAAGCCAAAGTGCACATGTAGCCTGCTAAAGTAGTATATTTGTTCCCATGCTCCCTCTCTTTCGTGGTTCTGACAACAGAAAATTCTCACACGATTATGGATAAAAGACCAGCTTGACAGAAAATCACTAAGGCCATTCATTTACATGATGGGTAACATCTATATTGTAACATTACTAGTATTATCATACTCAGAGAGAGAAGGGCGGGGTGCGAAGGAGGGAGGAGGGGGAGAGAACAGCCAAGTCTGGTGGCAAGTGTTGTGATGATGTGCCAAAGCTGGGATGTGGATGTGTTCAAGTGTCGGGATGAGGTGCCAAAGCTGGGATGTGGATGTGTTCAAGTGTTGGGATGAGGGTGCCAAAGCTGGGATGTGGATGTGTTCAAGTGCTGTGATGAGGTGCCAAAGCTGGGATGTGGATGTGTTCAAGTGTTGTGATGAGGTGCCAAAGCTGGGATGTGGATGTGTTCAAGTGTTGTGATGATGTGCCAAAGCTGGGATGTGGATGTGTTCAAGTGCTGTGATGAGGTGCCAAAGCTGGGATGTGGATGTGTTCAAGTGTTGTGATGATGTGCCAAAGCTGGGATGTGGATGTGTTTCAAGTGTCGGGATGAGGTGCCAAGCTGGGATGTGGATGTGTTCAAGTGTTGTGATGAGGTGCCAAAGCTGGGATGTGGATGTGTTCAAGTGCTGTGATGAGGTGCCAAAGCTGGGATGTGGATGTGTGTTCAAGTGTTGTGATGAGGTGCCAAAGCTGGGATGTGGATGTGTTCAAGTGCTGTGATGAGGTGCCAAAGCTGGGATGTGGATGTGTTCAAGTGTTGTGATGAGGTGTCAAAGCTGGGATGTGGATGTGTTCAAGTGTTGTGATGAAGTGCCAAAGCTGGGATGTGGATGTGTTCAAGTGTTGTGATGAGGTGCTAAAGTTGGGATGTGGATGTGTTCAAGTGTTGTGATGAGGTGCTAAAGTTGGGATGTGGATGTGTCTGTGCTCCTTCTATCAGCTAACTCTGACACACTGGTGCAGACCTACAGTAAATTTCAAAAGATTGTCTGGGGAACCATTATCAACACATGATTAACTTTTGAGGTATTCAGGTTGAAAACTGACCAAAAAAAAAAAAAAAATTAAAGGAAAAGCTGTTTAATGTTGTTCATGATCTCACAGCGCTACAGAAAGCAGGATAACACCAGACAACTGTCCACTATGGCGGCACAAGCGGGTAAGGGTTTTTGTCCCTTTATCAAATGCAGTTTAAATTATTCATCTTTTTTTTTTTTTTCAATCATTTCTTAACACCAACATAATTTAATTTCACCTGTTAAAATGTTTATGAGAAAGATGTTGCGATTTGGAGCATAACCTTCAGGACACTTTTTCCCCACAATCTTCTTATTCCATAAAACACAGTTTCAGTTTTGCTTTAGCAGCTGGTACTGGTACACATTAAGCAAAAGCTAGTTAACAGCTGTAGCAATTACCACCCCAAGATCAGCAAGTTTAATGAATATATTTTTTTTTTCAGCAAGTATGATTCATATCAATATTTATCTTTTTTTTCAAGGATTTCCAGGATTAAAAAGGATTTTCTTCTTTTCAAAACTTCTTTCTTTCATCAATACTTTTATTCATACCATATCTGTTCCATTAAAGCCATTGTTACTTTCAATAATCTGATAATACATCAGCAAGAAAAGCCAATAACTATCATAAGACACCACTTATGACTCAATTAGCATAATTAACACCACTTTCATCAACTTTTTTGCGATCAAACAAAGATCCTTTTTTAAAATCATTTGAATTTATTGCCAACATAATTATGCCTGCGCACACTCTCTGCTTGCACGTGCATGTCGTATCTCTGTGTTGCAGGTGCCATCTCTACTTCTTCCTGCCCATCAGTGACAGGAGGAAGAGGAAGATGTATATGACATCGAGGTACAGCTGCAGGGCACCATAGATGTACTCCTCTGCAGACAGCTCGTGTTTCCGCCCACCGATGATCATCTGCGTGTTGTAGACAAGCACCTGAAACATCATTCTGCCTCAGGTACTGATATAATAACGCTGTCTTTCTAGCTTTTGTGATTCTATGTCAGTTACTGATATAACAATGCTGTCTTTCTAGTTTTTGTGATTCTGTCAGTTACTGATATAATAATGCTGTCTTTCCAGCTTTTGTGATTCTATGTCAGTTACTGATATAACAATGCTGTCTTTCTAGCTTTTGTGATTCTGTCAGTCACTGATATAACAATGCTGTCTTTCTAGCTTTTGTGATTCTGTCAGTTACTGATATAATAATGCTGTCTTTCCAGCTTTTGTGATTCTATGTCAGTTACTGATATAACAATGCTATCTTTCTAGCTTTTGTGATATGCCCATCAACAATGAACTGTGGGCATGGTGGGGGGAGGGGGGGGGAGAAAGAAGACAGAGGTGATGTGTGGGGTGAGGAAAGGCTGGCTGGTTGGCTTAGTAACCATGCTCCAAGGTAGAGCATCAAGGTCGTAGCAAGCATCAAGGTCATAGCAAGCACACCTGTGTTTGACCAGTGACCATGCTCCAAGGTAAAAGCATCAAGGTCGTAGCATGCACCTGTGCTTGACCAGTGACCATGCTCCAAGGCAGAGCACCAACGTCGTAGCAAGCACCAAGGTCGTAGCAAGAACCTGTGTTTGACCAGTGATCATACTCCAAGGTAGAGCTCCAAGGTCGTAGCAAGAACCTGTGTTTGACCAGTGACCCATGCTCCATGGCAGAGCACCAAGGTCGTAGCAAGAACCTGTGTTTGACCAGTGATCATACTCCAAGGTAGAGCTCCAAGGTCGTAGCAAGAACCTGTGTTTGACCAGTGACCATGCTCCATGGCAGAGCACCAAGGTCGTAGCAAGAACCTGTGTTTGACCAGTGATCACACTCCAAGGTAGAGCTCCAAGGTCGTAGCAAGAACCTGTGTTTGACCAGTAACCATGCTCCACATCAAGGTCACAGCAAGAACCTGTGTTTGACCAGTGACCATGCTCCACGGCAGAGCACCAAGGTCGTAGCAAGAACCTGTGTTTGACCAGTGACCATGCTCCACGGCAGAGCACCAAGGTCGTAGCAAGAACCTGTGTTTGACCAGTAACCATGCTCCACATCAAGGTCACAGCAAGAACCTGTGTGTTTGACCAGTGACCATGCTCCACAGCAGAGCACCAAGGTCGTAGCAAGAACCTGTGTTTGACCAGTGACCATGCTCCACGGCAGAGCACCAAGGTCGTAGCAAGAACCTGTGTTTGACCAGTAACCATGCTCCACATCAAGGTCACAGCAAGAACCTGTGTTTGACCAGTAACCATGCTCCACATCAAGGTCACAGCAAGAACCTGTGTTTGACCAGTGACCATGCTCCACATCAAGGTCGTAGCAAGAACCTGTGTTTGACCAGTGACCATGCTCCACATCAAGGTCACAGCAAAAACTGTGTTTGACCAGTGACCATGCTCCACATCAAGGTCGTAGCAAGAACCTGTGTTTGACCAGTGACCATGCTCCACATCAAGGTCGTAGCAAGATAAGATAAGATAATGTTGCTTATAGCCCAGCCGACCGCAAAGGGCCATATCAGGGCTGTCACCACATTAAAATCAACTCACAAGTCATTCATCACACACATTCTTTAAAAGACATCGTCTTCATTGTGAGTGGCACATGACATGGAATGCACCAAGGAGCTTCTTCACTCTTTAAAAGGTAGGAATGGGTAAAATACGAATGGCCGGTGTGCAGCCGGCACAGAACTGTTTCTTCTTTACGACCACCAGACGAAGATGAGAGGAACTCCTTTAGGTTTGGACGGATCTGAAAGAGTTTTTTTTTTTATCCGTCTGTGTATTCCAATCCTCCTGCCAGAGGTCTTTTACATAATCGTTAATTTTGGGTTTCAGATCCGAGCAGGGGATAGGTGTGTTTGACAGTTTCTCTCTTGTGGCATTCTTGGCCAAACGATCCACCATTTCGTTCCCTCCGATGCCAACATGACCAGGAACCCAAGCCAGAAGAATGTTGTAACCCCCTCCGCTGTCAACTTGGTAAAAAAAGGTCAAAAAAGTGTAAAAGTTCGGGGTGCTGAAGGTTGCGGCCAGATATGGCCTCCAAAGCCGACAGCGAATCCGACAAAACCAGAAAGTCCCTCTTTGGAGACTGTGAGATTATTTTAGTGCCAGAACCAGAGCTGTAAGTTCAGCAGTAGGCAGAAGCGTCTGAAGGAATATATTCTAACAGTATTTGAGAAGGAGCACCAGGGCAGTAGGCTGCACAGGCCACTCCATCTTCAGACTTGGAACCGTCAGTGAAAATTTTCTGATAGGATGGGAGTTTTGAACTCAGCTCAGCATACAACGCCTTGTATGCCAGAGAGCTGGTGGACTCTTTGCGAAAAGCTGCAAAGATCAAAACGAATGTCTGGTGTGTGAAAAAGGTCCACGGAGGCTCATCTGGAATGGAAAAATCAGACACAACTCCTAGGTCTAGACCTGCATTCCGTGCGTGAGGCTGCATACGAAAGGCCAAACGACGGAATACAGGTAGGGTAGGGTTGTTTTCGAATTTGTTTTGGGAACTGAGGGTCAAAGACACAGTCATAGGCAGGGTTTTCTGGTTCAGAGAACAGTCTGATATAGTAGTTCAAAGATAGTTTCAACCTGCGGTTGGACAGTGAGGGTTCACCTGCCTCTGCGTACAGGCTGTACACAGGGGTGGTGCGGAATGCTCCAAGACATAGACGAAGCCCTTGATGGTGGATAGGGTCTAAGAGTTTGAGGTAAGACGGTCTTGCAGAGCCATACACAGCACAACCATAGTCCAGTTTGGAACGGACCAGGGCTCTGTAGAGGTGCAGCAAAGTTTTCTTATCAGCGCCCCAGTCAGTGTGTGCTACGACCCGCAGAATATTCAGAGCTTTCTGGCAAGAAGTTTTGAGGTTTTTGATATGGCTGAGAAAGTCATTTTTTGATAAAAAAAAACCCCCAGAAATTTAGCTTCCTTAACAGCTGGAATGGTGGTCTTATCCAGAAGAATTTCAGGATCAGCAAAAAAATTGACGAAAATTGTGTGAAAATGGATTGACTGGGTTTTTGTACGTGAAAAGGTAAACCCGTTTTCCTCGGCCCACTGTTGAATCCTGTTGAAACAAAGTTGGAGTCGCCGCTGTACGCTGGCGCTGGCGTAAGAAGCTCCAACTGCGTACAGCGCGAAGTCGTCAACGAACAAAGAAGACTCAGAGCCCTGGCTTACCGATTTCACAATGTCATTGATCTTAATGCTGAAAAGGGCAGGAGAAAGGATGCTCCCCTGAGGTACACCCAACTCCTGCCCATGGATGTCCGAGAGTGTGGTGCCAACACGCACCTGGAACTGTTGATCAGCCAGAAAGTTTTCGATAAAACATAGGCAGATAGCCACGAAAAACCAAGTTTATGCAAATCCATAAGGATCCCTGATTTCCATGTGGTGTCATATGCTTTTTCTAGGTCGAAAAAGATAGCGACCACATGCTGCTTATTGACAAAGGCGTTGCGAATGGTGGTTTCTAGACGAATTAAATGGTCAACTGTCGAGTGGTACTTGCGGAACCCGCACTGTTCACTGGCCAAAAGGCCGTCGGTTTCCAGCTTCCACATCAGACGGGAGTTGACCATCTTTTCCATCAGCTTACACAGGCAGCTGGTCAGAGCTATTGGGCGATAGTTTGATGGGCTGGTAGGGTCCTTTCTAGGTTTGGGATTGGAATGATCAGGGCTTTCCGCCAGGAGGAGGGCAGGAAGCACCCTGTGTGTCCAGATATGGTTATAGAGACTTTAAGAAGGGTCTGGAGACAGCTTTCTGGAAGGTGTTTCAAAACCTGATAATGAATGTCATCCAGACCAGGGGCAGAGTCATTGCAGGTTTGCAAGAGAAAGGCAGATTGTAAACTTTCAGAGTTGTCTGATGTGAAATTGTATGAAGATTTCTCTCTAATTTGCTTGTTTCTTAAAAAGGCTGCAGATTTATTTAAAGATGAGGAGTTCCGCTGGATGGTGGAGGCCAACAGATTGGCAACAGCTTGTTTGTCAGTGATCAAAGCATCGGCAAGTTTCAGGTGATGAATGGAGGGGTTGGTGTTCTTCCCTAGGTCGTAGCAAGAACCTGTGTTTGACCAGTGACCATGCTCCACATCAAGGTCGTAGCAAGAACCTGTGTTTGACCAGTGACCATGCTCCAAGGTAGCAAGCACCCTGTGTTTGACCAGTGACCATGCTCCACATCAAGGTCGTAGCAAGAACCTGTGTTTGACCAGTAACCCTGCTCCACATCAAGGTCGTAGCAAGAACCTGTGTTTGACCAGTAACCCTGCTCCACATCAAGGTCGTAGCAAGAACCTGTGTTTGACCAGTGACCATGCTCCACATCAAGGTCGTAGCAAGAACCTGTGTTTGACCAGTGACCATGCTCCACATCAAGGTCACAGCAAGAACCTGTGTTTGACCAGTGACCCTGCTCCACATCAAGGTCGGAGCAAGAACCTGTGTTTGACCAGTGACCCTGCTCCACATCAAGGTCACAGCAAGAACCTGTGTTTGACCAGTGACCCTGCTCCACATCAAGGTCGTAGCAAGAACCTGTGTTTGACCAGTAACCATGCTCCACATCAAGGTCGTAGCAAGAACCTGTGTTTGACCAGTGACCATGCTCCACATCAAGGTCACAGCAAGAACCTGTGTTTGACCAGTGACCCTGCTCCACATCAAGGTCGTAGCAAGAACCTGTGTTTGACCAGTGACCATGCTCCACATCAAGGTCGTAGCAAGAACCTGTGTTTGACCAGTAACCCTGCTCCAAGGTAGAGCACCAAGGTCATAGCAAGAACCTGTGTTTGAACCTGCAGGAGCTCAACAACATGAACACATGATTCTTTCCCTGCCCACCACAGCGTGCAATAGAACGTAAGATGGATTCCTCCTCCCCACCTACCACCTCCCTTTCTCTCCAGGGCGGTTAACTGGCTGAACACATCACCTATTGTGGGCGTCAACAACATTAACCCTCGCAGTGCCAAATTACGCTAGCAGTTTCAGAGCAGCTGTCTGACCAGTGTTTGAAAATCTGCATCGGTGGTAACCTGCACTGAAGCTTGCATTCAACAAGAGTGCCTCTCTGTTTTTACCTCATGGGACAGAGGCCACAGGTGGGCACGTCCAAGGCAACAGTGAGCTTAACAGCGAGAGACAATGCTGGCATTCAGCAGGAGAGACCCTCTGTTTTTACCTCATGGGACAGATGCCATTAGTGGGCATGTCCAAGGCAACGGTGAGCTCAACAGCGAGAGACAATGCCAAAGAATGGGTGTGAATGTTTTGCCAGATATGCTGACAGTGGATAACCCAGCTGTTGTCCTGGTATCAAATGTTGGACTCTCTGGACTCTCTAGATCTAGTTGCTTGACCTATACAGCTGAGAAAAGGTAACTCTATTTTCAATAATAAGTCAAGTATTCTCTTCCCCTGATTTTTTTTTTCTACAACAGGTCTGTTAATTTAAGTTAATTTCAGTACAACTGCAACAAAAAATGGGTTAGGCTGGGCAAAAACAAAAATGTTTCAGTATTGGTCTGGTAAAATGGATCATCTGACTGGCACCACTAGAAACCTGAATGATGATACAACAAGCTGATGCAAATGTTTGTGATGATGTGTTTGACTTGTTGATGAAATAATCAAAAATATAATAATAGTATCATTACATATTACAGTTATGTGATAATAATAATAATGACAATAATAATAACACACGTGTGCAGGTGTGTTTTCACACACACACAAATTCTTTACTTGTTTTGTTGCTTTCATTCTGAAATATAATTCAGACTATGTTTCAACACTGCACCTAACTAGCTACCAGTACTCACTAAGTCTGCATCACAATTCCAGATCTCAGGTAAGCACACCCACCAGAAGTTTCCAGTCACAAAACTGAAAACTACAAGGCATACTCAACAGCCGACCATGATCACACTGGGCTGAAAAACCATCACTAAGAGTTTCACAGCATAGCCGACTGTCAGCTAAAAGTTTGATTTTGACGTTCCAATCATTGAAATTCAACTCGGCTGCCTAATTCAACACAATGATTTGAATAATCCAGTCATTTCTTCATGCACAAAACGACAGTGAGTCGGTGCAGTGTCATTTTTTTTTCCAGTGTGAAGAACTGACCAAGATGTAGAGCACCTGTTCATCCACTGAAAGACACCTTACTTCATCACCCCTATCTGCTGTGATATCCACCCCTTCCTCACTTCCACTGTCCTCAGAAAGTTCCATGAATGCAAGAGCAGACCTTGGGTAAAGACTCAAACAATATTTTGGACAGAATGTGCGGTCAATGACCACAACTGGTCACAAAATATTCTACTCCCTTAACCAATCTAAAAATGTGTTCTTATATATATATATATATATATATATATATATATATATACATATACATACACACACACACACACACACACATATACAAGGTAAAAATAAGTTCCGCATTTCTAGATGAAGCCTGTGGGCGAAAGCTGGAGTTTTAATGTTTGATTTTATCCTTGTGTGGAGAAAATGTGGAACTTGTTTTTTACCTTGTTTATTTTTAGTCTACCTGTTCTCATTGTTTGGTTGTGGTGCGGTGCGGGCAACGGAAAATTCTTCTTGTGAAAATACATATATACATATACATATATATGAGTGTGCACCTAAACCATATCCAGTGACATGCATTGTGGCAAAATCAGGCACCCAACAGTTTGCAAGCTAAAATCAGTAGTCAATGATATCGTGTGGCCAGTCCGGGTAGGTCTAGAGCTTTGCCACTCAGTCCAGGTGGGTCTACAGCTTTGCCACTCAGTCCAGGTGAGTGTAGAACTTTGCCACTCAGTCCAGGTGGATCTACAGCTTTGCCACTCAGTCCAGGTGGGTCTACAGCTTTGCCACTCAGTCCAGGTGGGTCTACAGCTTTGCCACTCAGTCCAGGTGGGTCTACAGCTTTGCCACTCAGTCCAGGTGAAGCCATTCAGAGTGTCGTCAGGAATAAAATTACCAGGTTTAACCTGAATATACAACACTGTGCTATGGGTATGTCTTACAACATTGTGCTATGGATATGTCTTAAAACTATCAGTTTTAACCTGAATAAACAACACTGTGCTGTGAATGTGTCTAAAACTACCAGGTTTAACCTAAATAAACAACACTGTGCTGTGAATGTGTCTTAAAACTACCAGGTTTAACCCAAATAAACAACACTGTACGGTGAATGTGTCTTAAAAACTACCAGGTTTAACCTGAATAAACAAAACTGTGCTGTGAATGAGTCTTTCTTACATTTCTGATGGCCATGCTTCCAACTGCACGATAGATGATTTTGTTTAAATTTCAAATCTCTCTCTCTCTCTTTCTCTGACTCCTTCATGTAACCATTCTCAAGCACTGAGCCACACTTTCTGACACTCACCACAGCAAAGACCAGAGCTCCCAGACCAGCATACACAGTGTCCATTATCTGCCACACACACACACAAAGGCCATTACACTCACGACACCTAGCAAAACTCTATGGCTATGGGAACTCTTTATCACACAGCTCTACAGCCTGGCAAGGAGGGGGAGCAGAGGGGGGGGGAGGAGAGAGGGGGCAGGAAACTGCATGTTCTGGACTCTCTTCTTTCAGCTAAATGTCACAAAAGTGATGGTACATTTCATGGCTGAATCGATTCGAATCTTGCCCAGCTACAGGTTAGATTCATTTGTCTTGCTAGTTGACCTTTACCCCTCACCCTCCATCCCAACTCCGAGTCATCAGTATTCCTGCTGCAGTCAGTTTAGTGGTAATGAATTATTTAGTCTGTGAATTTGCATAAAAGGAATTGTGAGAGTTAAGATGCCTCGTTTTGAGCTAGGAGTTTTACGTTTAATTAAATTTATTTATTTTTTCTTTCCTTAGCTGTATCAACATCTGCAGGCAAACATCAGTGTAGACTACAGGAATGTGACTGAAATCAGTTTAAACAGACGTTAGTGTAGACTATAGGAGTGGGACTGAAATCAGTTTAAAAAGACGTCAGTGTAGACTATAGGAATGGGACTGAAATCAGTTTAAACAGACGTTAGAGTAGACTGTAGGAATGTGACTGAAATCAGTTTATTTAAACAGCCGTTAGTGTAGACTACAGGAATGGGACTGAAATCAGTTTAAACAGACGTTAGAATAGACTGTAGGAATGTGACTGAAATCAGTTTAAACACACATTAGAGTAGGATGTAGGAATGTGACTGAAATCTGTTAAACAGACGTTAGTGTAGGCTATAGGAATGTGACTGAAATCTGTTAAAACAGACATTAGAATAGACTATAGGAATGTGACTGAAATCAGTTAAAACAGATGTTAGAGTAGACTATAGGAATGGGACTGAAATCAGTTTAAACAGACGTTAGTGTAGACTGTAGGAGTGGGACTGAAATCAGTTTAAACAGATGTTAGTGTAGACTACAGGAATATGACTGAAAACAGTTTTAAAACAGACGTTAGTGTAGACTACAGGAATATGACTGAAATCAGTTTAAACAGACGTTAGTGTAGGCTATAGGAATATGACTGAAATCAGTTTAAACAGACGTTAGTGTAGGCTACAGGAATATGACTGAAATCAGTTTAAACAGACGTTAGTGTAGGTTACAGGAATATGACTGAAATCAGTTTAAACAGACGTCAGTGTAGACTACAGGAGTGGGACTGAAATCAGTTTAAACAGACGTCAGTGTAGACTACAGGAGTGGGACTGAAATCAGTTTAAACAGACGTCAGTGTAGACTACAGGAATGGGACTGAAATCAGTTTAAACAGAGATGTTAGTGTGGACTACAGGAATGGGACTGAAATCAGTTTAAACAGACATCAGTGTGGACTACAGGAGTGGGACTGAAATCAGTTTAAACAGACGTCAGTGTGGACTACAGGAGTGGGACTGAAATCAGTTTAAACAGACGTCAGTGTAGACTGCAGGAATGGGACTGAAATCCATCACAACTGAACTGGTAACAGCTTCTGTGACCCAGCAGCGCTGAGTCTCTAACGACTACATGAACCTTCACAGGGCAGGTAAATGACCTCAATGGTCAGCCATCAACATCAGCAACACAGCGACAGACACAAGCACAGTCTGCATCTTCACAGGGCAGGTAAATGACCTCAATGGTCAGTCGTCAACATCAGCAACACAGCGACAGACACAAGCACAGTCTGCATCTTCACAGGGCAGGTAAAAATGACCTCAATGGTCAGCCGTCAACATCAGCAACACAGCGACAGACACAAGCACAGTCTGCATCTTCACAGGGCAGGTAAAATGACCTCAATGGTCAGTCGTCATGGTCAGTCGTCAACATCAGCAACACAGCGACAGACACAAGCACAGTCTGCATCTTCACAGGGCAGGTAAATGACCTCAATGGTCAGCCATCAACATCAGCAACACAGCGACAGACACAAGCACAGTCTGCATCTTCACAGGGCAGGTAAATGACCTCAATGGTCAGTCGTCAACATCAGCAACACAGCGACAGACACAAGCACAGTCTGCATCTTCACAGGGCAGGTAAATGACCACAATGGTCAGCCATCAACATCAGCAACACAGCGACAGACACAAGCACAGTCTGCATCTTCACAGGGCAGGTAAATGACCTCAATGGTCAGTCATCAACATCAGCAACACAGTGACAGACAGACACAGGCACAGTCTGCTTTATAAACCTGCATCTTCACAGGGCAGGTGAATGACCACAATGGTCAGCCATTCACATCAGCAACACAGCGACAGACACAAGCATATCAAACAACAAATCAGATCTTTTCCACCACAAAATTTGGTGCCATTTCGACTTTCAGTTATAACATCATGTACAGTGCCAAGTGCTCTAGTAAATTAACATGGCATTTTGTTACATTACATTTAGATTTGTTACATTTTGTTACATTCACATCCAACGCTAGTTGGTACTGATAGCACTAATACAACAAATTTCAATGGACTGACTGAATTAAAACACACTGGAACACAATGTAACATAGTCCCTGTGAATGTCTCCGAACACATGGTCTCTCAAACGACTGACACACAGACAGGGCACATGACTCACGTGGTTGTATCCCCAGCAGTAGTAGGTGATGATGCAGGCACAGCCAAAGAAGAAAGAGGACCATGAGCAAGGCGAAAATCAGGCCAGAGCACATGGTAAAGTCAACCTGGTCCATGCAAGACGTAAACATCATCGCAGCAGTGACATGATCTTCATGCTTCTATTTAACCTCTAACTTAACCATTCATTTGCTTAGTGCAGTTTTGTTTCTTTGCATCACAAACAAGCCAAAATGCACGTCAACGTACAAATCAGAGTGCAAAGCAGTCCTCAGTTAATACATAATGCAAAAAAAAAAAATTAATTTTGCCAAATCTGTCTTATTCAGATTTAACACCAAAAATTAGTCAAAAATTCACTTTGCCGCTTTCTCTTATGTACTATATAAATGCTTTTTTTTTTTTTTTTTTTTAGTTTATTCTGGATTTTGGTGCCTTTTTTCAGTAACGCTGAAGTCAGTTTCAACTATCAAGATTGACTATTTGTTAATTTATATACTAGTTTTTTTTTTTTTTTTTTTAGCAGATTCTTTTTTTTTCTTTTTACTCCCACCAATGATCACCGACTATACTGGAGCTATTATCAGTTGCTGTGTATAATCATTATATCTTCTTCATTTATTTGATTAATTTGTTAATGAATATAATTATCACATCTCATTCATTCATTTGATTACCACTCTGACTGATTAACATACTGACAAGCTCATGATGAAAACATGCCGATGCGCTTTCAAAGCCCACTGTTCTCGATGTCCTTTGCAAAAAGCCATCTTCACCACTTGTAGCAATTATCTCCTCCCTTCCCACCATCCTTCCCCACTCCCCCAACCCCCAAAAGCACTACCGGTGACCCCCAAGGCAAAATGTCAAGACAGCAGGCTCTGTCCAAACAATATCCCCCTCCTCATCTCCAATATTTCCCCCCCCTCATCTCCGATATTTTCCCCCTCCTCATCTCCATATTTCCCCCTCCTCATCTCCAATATTTAGAATTTGCTGTATGCATTCGATCAACTATCATGCCAAGGGAGATCACAACTCCGGAACACATTACCAAACCAATGAGGAAAGGAACCTTGGTGATGTCATTTCTTTGTCTGAGCATGCTGCTATGTCTGAACTCAGATGCAATGCATCAACTTAGCCACGTGTCACAGAGGTGTCAAATGCAATGCGTCAACTTAGCCACGTGTCACAGAGGTGTCAGATGCAATGCATCAACTGCATCATGTGTCACAGAGGTGTCTCATTTTCCTGCACTTGAAACTCATGTGTTTGCCCACAGTTGCACACTGGCTGTGAATGCACATATAAAAAATATGTAAAATACATAGCAAAACGACTAACTATGTATATCACACACACACACACACACACACACACACACACACACACAGGCTAACATACAGAGGTTATGTCAATGTTTACCCACATAAAATAAAAATCTATCAAAAGACGGAAAGAAACTTTTTCAATCTTTCGTTGGCCTTTCAGTCAATAGATTATCTTCTCTCTTGCAGGGGAAAAACGTGGATATTGCTCCTACACACATCTCTCTACTGCTACAAACACACACACACACACACACACACACACACACACACACACTGACACTGTAACAGAGATCGACTGGAAGCATGCATCCAAGAAAAATAACTCTTCCAGTCTGTCCTCACCTCAACAGTAAGAAATTCTCTCCTACACACAAGATCTCCACCAGGACTTACTGACTGCCGGGCTGACAAACCGAAGCACAAACTGACGGACAGACGGACAGATGGACCTGCCTTGGTCTGGATGGCGAAGAGGGAGATGGCCAGACACACAGCCCCTGTGATGCCAGCAGCCAGCAAGACGATCTTGGTGTCATGGAAACTGGGGACATCCACAACAGCAGTGAGGCTGATTCTGGTCTGCCTACTGTCATTGACACACATGAAAGACAGAGAGAGAGAGAGAGAGAGAGAGAGAGAGAGAGAGAGAGAGAGAGAGAGAGAGGAGGCTAATGAAAGACAGAGAGAGAGTGAGAGACAGACAGACAGAGAGACAGACTGACAGAGAGGGGGAGGGACAGTGACAGAGACAGGCAGTCAGACAGACAGACAGACAGACAGACAGACAGGCAGACAGCAAGAGAGAGTTAGACAGAGAGACAAAGAAAGAGACAGACCAAGAAAGAAAGAGACAGGATGACAGAAAGAGAGTGAGAGAGTAACAGAGAGGAAAAGGGAAACTGAGAAAAAGAAGGAGGAAGGGAGAGAGTGAAGGAAAGGGATGAAGAAAAGGGGGGTTAGTAACAGAAAAAAAAAATCCCCAAGGGGGTTGGTGGGTGATTAGGAAGAGAGAGATAAAGAGCAAGACAGACTGACAGACAGACATAAAGACACACACACAGACAGGGAGACACAGAAAAAAAGAACAATGGGGATGGAGGAGAAGGGGAAGGAAGGAGAGACAGACAAAAAGAAGGGAGAAATACGCAGCGACAGAATGAGGGAGTGGACCAGAGATCTGCGTCATGGAGGCACAAGGAAGCTGACATGGAAATGGTGCAAGTTACCACAATCTGAATCCATGAAAGGGCTTGACAAACTGGAAAATGACTCAAATTATGCCCCCCCCCCCCCCTCCCCCCCCTCCATGCCCTTCCTTGGGAGCACACTCCTCTGAAAATTGAGGGTGGACAACTCTGGAACACTGTTTTTTCTAAAAAAAAATCTTCCAAGTCCACCTATACTTGAATTGCATCGAAGTATACAGTTCAGTTACACAAGCAAGAGAAAAAATTGATACCAAAATGTGATACGCAAGCAAAGTAGGACAGCCATCCAGCGTGCGGAGAGGTCCTGTTCACAAGTATATTTTGCATATAACTGACCTGTTCACAAATATGTTTTACATATAGCTGACCTGTTCACAAGTATATTTTACATATAACTGACCTGTTCACAAATATATTTTACATATAACTGACCTGTTCAGAAGTATATTTTACATACAGCTGACCTGTTTACAAGTATATTTTACATATAGCTGACCTGTTCACAAGTATATTTCACATGTAGCTGACAAACAGAAAAAGTGTTTTATAACCATATGGGTAAAGGACCATTAAAATGAATGGAAAATGGACATGAAAGAGAGGGGAAGGAAACAGATGAAAGAGAGAGAAACACACACAAACACAGAGAAGAAAAAAAAAAAGAAAGAGAGAGAGAGAGAGAAAAAGAGAGAGAGATGTGAAGGTTGAAAAATCAAGAAAAAAAATGGACAAGCAAGTAATATACAAAATCGAAAGCCATACAAACAAATTCAAAATAAACAAAAAATAATCAAAATAAAACAGAACAGAGAACTAATTCTGACCTGCTAATGGTTGCTGTCAGGTAAGAAAATGCCACCGTCTGTGAACATAAAAACACATCATGAAAACAGTGATTTGAAAAAAAAATCAGATAAAAATCAACAGGCATTTCACCCATCAACTGCAATCAGAGATCCTAAGTCCCCCACTCCAATCCCAAATCAGATGAATTCGTCCTGCCCCGCTGCTATTGGAAACTTGCAAAGAAGACATAAGGCTGTGCAAAGGATGCTTTGAATTACAAGATGCCCCGGTATCATTTGAAAAGAGAAAAGATTAAAAACTACCTTCTGGTGCAACATTTAAGTACAATTATCATCATACTGTTCTTTTATCTTACACTGAGAAACAATATCAATACAAAACAGTGCAATGTGAAGTATGCCAACTGAACAAACAGGAAAGAGAGTTGTTTTGAAACGACTTACAAATATGGAAAGACAGATGAAATTGGCTGGACTCATTCTCCTGCAAAACAGGCAATAGCTTTTAAAGACTGCATGCTTTTCAAAACGGGTAAGTTTACCATTTTTCATGACTAATAATTAATTTCCTTTTTCCCTACACTGTTTCTGCTCCTTAATACTACTACTACTGTTTAAAGGAAACCATCATATGCAGGAACAGTAAAACAACAAACAGGTTAAGTCTTCTTCCCATGATGAAATATGACGACAATACCCATGACACCAAAGTAATGGTGCTTATGACACCTGACGCAGAGCACACACCACAAAAAAGGAGAACCCACTCCCCCCCCCCTCCCTTCCAAAAAACTGTTCCCATCTTTCGCATCTACCCTGCCCCTGACACATGTATATGATAACATCTGGAGAACGGGACAAACACGAATTGACAACCGTTTTGATGTTCGGTTACTCAAAAATGAACAATTATAAATTAACATTTTTTCAAGACTGGCATAGCATTTTTTATCTTGAAAACATCAAACAGAACATACAGACAACAGAAAAACAATGTTTAGTAGCATTGGACTGACTAGTGTGAAATTAAATCTTAAATGAGACAGGGAATAGTAAACGGGAAAAAAAAAAAAAAAAAAATACTCCTATGATGAGATATAATTATGTTCCCATATCTCTCCAAATGAACATTGCTTATGACACCAAGCACCTTGTACAAATGCCAACACTGAGCATACAAAACAAACAAAACAGACATCCACAAAAAGGTTCCACAGTAACATCTTGACAAAGCAACAGTACTTTTGAACAGGTTCCACAGTAAGGAAAGGTAGAGACTTACCTGACATCGCGAAAGCACACCAGCACAAAAGTAGGTGGTCATAAATATGACACTGAAATCAGAACACAGTTTCACAGGTGTTCTCCAACAAGAATGGAATGGTCATGGTCGAAGGAAATAGTCTTTCAGATGTTACACTCACCTGCCCAGACAAGAGCCCTGTTTCTACTTGGCCTGACCCTTGCCTTATCACCACCACCTCCAAATCTGCTATATGCAACATTATCTTATCTTATCTTACCTCCAAATCTTAGTAAAGGGAGAGAGGAGAGCTTATCCAAAATCTTCCAATGCCTCTGGTTTTGAGTGATCTCCCTTGCCAAATCAACCTTTCCTACTTGTGAACAGTTCACTTCAGTTTTCAGCACCTTTTCTCCACCAATGAACAAACACTCTTTCCATGGCTCTTTATGTCAAACCTGCCTACCTGAGAGGCCAGCAAGGCGTCTGATGGTTATGCCTCGGGATCTCGCCCTGGAGACATGAACACTGAAAACTATTCCATCTGGTCACGCACAGGTGACGTGAGCAAGTAGGGTTCTGACTCACTGACTTGAACACTTGCCAGATCAGCTTCCTCCTTGACAGTGGACAAGACTTCCAAAGCAGCAGCCAATTCAATGACTTTCTTGTTCTTTTGCACAGCCCTTTGAAGGCATTGTGACCCAGGCCTAGACTTATGAACCAAAGTCCATATTGTGGGGCCTCTTGTGGGATTCCATGGCCAAATCAAAGTATTGTGGGGCCTTGCGGGATTCCATGCCCAAATCAAAGTGAAGCCAAAGCAAAGAGCTAAGGCAGGTAAGCGTTCACAGGTCTAGAAAGAAAGCAAAACTGGAGTTAACTATTCACAGACGGAAAGGATCTATTTAGCAAGGGAGATCATTCTGTGCCAAGAGATTTAGTTTAGTTTCCCTCTCTGTTCTATCATTCTGTGGGGGCACGGATTGGTATGGCATAGATCACGCCAAGTAGGACTAAGGCACATGTTTGAACGGGTATGTATGAGAAAAAGAATTTCCAGACAGAATGATCTACACAGAGTACACAACAGTAAAGAAAGATGAAAAAAAAGAGGAAAAAACAAAGAAAAATTGACAGACAATGGAAAGTTACAGGCATACAATTTCCAAAAAGCAAGGGGGCTGTTTATACTGTGACCCCTTGCATCCCCATCGGGACAGGCACCAGAATAAGCATGTAAACAAACTGTGTTTTATATCTAGCAGGGCTCAGCCATTACTTTCTTCCCACTTGCCCAACCAGGCAAGTCACTGAAAAAGAAATCACTTGCCCGATGCGTTTTTATTTGCCAACATCTGTGAACTTGGGTTTCACTGGTGTCACACAAGCATGTTCACTCATGTTTTTACACACTCACACACACATATACACACACACACAGACTCTCTCTCTCTCTCAAGAACCAGGGAAGTATTTCTGTAGTGTCTGAATCATAAAATTTAAGCGGTTGCACACCTGAAAAGCATGTGTGTCTGAAGTAGGAGCCTTATCCCAGTATTTTGTACACAAATGACCACTGGCTTTCTAAAAATAGCAACACACAGTAAATCACCTTCAAGCACAACTCTCTTTAGCTGGGCCTGTTGAGGCTGATATTTGAAATGCTCATCTGCTCTAAATTTTCTAATGTATGTCACTAAGCATCAGGACTGTGAGAAAGAAAGAAAAATGTTGGTGGTCCAAATTTCTGCTGGCCTGGTCAGACACGTTCAGAATGAATTTCATTTAATGCTAAGCCATGTTTACAAACCAAAGAAAACACATACACCCGATAGAGAAAAAGACAGATGCATTGTTAGTGCTATGCCATGTATACATACCAATGTATACATACCAAAGAAAACACACATACACTGACAGAGAAAAAGACAGATATATTGTCAGTGCTATGCCATGTATACATATCAAAGAAAACACATACACCCGATAGAGAAAAAGACAGATGCATTGTTAGTGCTATGCCCCGTATACATGTCATAGAAAAGACATAGACAAGACAGAGACAAAGACAAATATAGACCAGTTCATGACAGATAAAGAAAGGGACAGAGTATGAAATGGGTTAAAGGGAATAAGGCTGAGAGGAAACAGACATATAGGAATGAAACAGAGAGGAAACAGACATACAGAAAGGAGAGAAACAGAGAGAGAAACAGACATACAGAAGGAGAGAAACAGAGAGGACACAGACATACAGAAGGAGAGAAACAGAGAGGACACAGACATACAGAAGGAGAGAAAACAGACAGACACAGACATACAGAAGGAGAGAAACAGAGAGGAAACAGACATACAGGAGAGAAACAGACAGGACACAGACATACAGAAGGAGAGAAACAGACAGGACACAGACATACAGAAGGAGAGAAACAGACAGGACACAGACATACAGAAGGAGAGTAACAGACAGGACACAGACATACAGAAGGAGAGTAACAGACAGGACACAGACATACAGAAGGAGAGAAACAGACAGGACACAGACATACAGAAGGAGAGTAACAGACAGGACACAGACATACAGAAGGAGAGAGAAACAGACAGGACACAGACATACAGAAGGAGAGAAAACAGACAGGACACAGACATACAGAAGGAGAGTAAGTAACAGACAGGGACACAGACATACAGAAGGAGAGAAACAGACAGGACACAGACATACAGAAGGAGAGAAACAGACAGGACACAGACACACAGAAGGAGAGAAAAACAGACAGGACACAGACATACAGAAGGAGAGAAACAGACAGGACACACAGACATACAGAAGGAGAGAAACAGACAGGACACAGACATACAGAAGGAGAGAAAAACAGACAGGACACAGACACACAGAAGGAGAGAAACAAGTGAAAAGGCTCGGAGTGCCGAGAAATGCTGAGGAAGAGAGACGAGTCAGCCAACTCACTAGGCCACAATGTAGCACCACAGTCCCTCTCTCCTCACCCACTCATTGATCGGCTCTCTGCAACATCAGGCCCAAACAACTTTACTGTTGACAGTTGCCGCTTGTTCAGATAAGTGATCAAAACAAACAAACAAACAAAAAACAAAACACCATGGTAAGGGAATTATGTTGTTAGGCTGTGTTACACCAATTGATATAGCTTACAACACCAAGGCTACATCAAAATTTGTTAGGCTGTGTCAGACCAACTGACATAGGCTAGAACACCAAGGCTACATTAAAATGTTGTTAGGCTTTGTCAGACCAACTGACCTAGGCTAGAACACCAAGGCTACATCAATATGTCATTATGCTCTGCATAGTTATGCAGGGATTGTCTTCAGTCATGACAAGCTCCTAACATAACATTAAGAGTCTCCGAAGTCCCTCGAAGTTGAGTGTGACTGCCCATGTGGTGGGGTAATCAAAAATGATCACACACATAATGTTCTCATCCCTCGGCATGAGTGGACATCCACCCTCCACAGGGTTCCACCATGACCATTCAGCGGCACTTCACATGAGCTTGCCAACACAAAAGAACCCAACTAGAACTCACCAACACCCTGTCACACTACCTTCTCTTCTTCTATATAGTATCATAATGAACAAGTTCTATGCTCCGTCTTATTTCTATAGTATCATGATGAACAAGTTCCATGCTGCTCCGTCTTATTTCTATAGTATCATGATGAACAAGTTCCATGCTCCGTCTTATTTCTATAGTATCATGATGAACAAGTTCCGTGCTCCGTCTTATTTCTATAGTATCATGATGGACAAGTTCCGTGCTCCGTCTTATTTCTATAGTATCATGATGAACAAGTTCCATGCTCCGTCTTATTTCTATAGTATCATGATGAACAAGTTCCATGCTCCGTCTTATTTCTATAGTATCATGATGAACAAGTTCCATGCTCCGTCTTATTTCTATAGTATCATGATGAACAAGTTCTCTGCTCTGTCTTCTTTCTATAGTATCATGATGAACAAGTTCTCTGCTCTGTCTCCCAGTCCTCCAATGTCTGTCAGTCACTCTCTCATCTTCACCCTTGTCATATTTTTCAACTGCGCATTACTTCTCTGACTTTTTTTTTCTCTTCCTTCTCACTTGCTATTTTTGAAACAGGTCTCACATAATAGGAATGATCAGGTTGAACACTGTGTAAATCTGTAAGAATGAAAAAACCAAGAAAAAAAGACTCACATGAAAATGAACAAGGCGATGAAGGCTATGGTCACACTCAGCTGAGCTGTCAGGATCAGGTATACCTGTAGTCAAAAAAACAAAATCCACAAAGCCACTTGACTGCAATCCATGATCTGTAAATCAAATCACAAAGATGATCACAACTGTGGCTCAATTTCCATCATATATAATTGATCAAGGAGGTGATTATATTAAGAAATACACTGCATGGATGTGAGAAAAAGATGCTGTTTTCTAGCAGACTAATAATCCAATGTTTTGGAGTGGAAGACAGGGGGTGAGTGGGGAGGGGAGCCTGGGAGGCATCAGCTCATGGTATTAATTGTCTGGATTGTGTAAGTGTTGTAATCCTGATATCTTGCGCACTGTGTTGGACAGATGGATGCTACTGCATACAGAGTCCTGCAGATATTTATTTGAAAGAGCACTGGCAAGACAAGGGGATCAGGGAGTGGATATAATAATGGTAAACAAGATCACATGACCACATGCATCCAAAAAGCTCGGTTAGCAGGTGCTTGAGGGTACTTTTGATTGCAGCTTATCACCGACAAAAAATGGCTGTCTACAACTGAGCTGTTTTGTGAGTGTATTCATGGTAGCAAACCCATCATGGGACTTCAATCTGAATGCATGACAGAGAGTGCCCTACCCCTCAGCATGCAAAATCAAATCAGTCCATAACATGGCAACACCAATAATAAGTGCTTACAGAAGGCCATGAGGCCAGTAAGATGGCAAAACAGATAGCTAATGCCTACTACAATATCTGCAATCTGAATACTTACTTCATCACAAGCTAATGCCTACTACAATATTTGCAATCTGATCACTTACTTCATCACAAGATAACTGTCAGAAACTGTCATGAGGAAAAAAAAAATACAGTAATAGAAAACCTGGAAACACAGGACAACTAAGCATGAACACTGTAGGAAGACTAAAGAGGCAAATTGAAGAGAGTAACAGAAAACCTAGAACACAGGACAGTGAAACATGAACACTGTAGGAAGACTAAAGAGGCAAACTGAAGAGAGTAACAGAAAACCTAGAACACAGGACAGTGAAACATGAACACTGTGGGAAGACTAAAGAGGCAAACTGAAGAGAGTAGTAGAAAAGAGGACACAACGGCAGATCATTTTTAAGTGGTGATACAATGAAGACTGATAATTCCCCACATGGGAGGGGGGTGGGGGAAGGGAGGTTCCACAGCAGTCTGATATCACTCTCTGAGCCGTTTGAGGCAGATGGCGTGATAAAGTGACATCGACCTGCATGCACAAGCCAGTAGACAAAGCAGGGCTGCTTTGATGATGATGGTTAAAAATCAGTGCTGCTCATAAAAGTCCAGTGTGGAAAGGAAGTGAATAGTGTCAGTGTCATGAAGTCCAGTGTGGAAAGGAAGTGAACACAGTGTCAGCAGTCCATGAAGTCCAGTGTGGAAAGGAAGTGAACACAGTGTCAGCAGTCCATGAAGTCCAGTGTGGAAAGGAAGTGAACACAGTGTCAGCAGTCAGCAGTCCATGAAGTCCAGTGTGGAAAGGAAGTGAACACAGTGTCAGCAGTCCATGAAGTCCAGTGTGGAAAGGAAGTGAACAGTGTCAGTCCATGAAGTCCAGTGTGGAAGGAAGTGAACACAGCGTCAGCAGTCCATGAAGTCCAGTGTGGAAAGGAAGTGAACACAGTGTCAGTCCGTGAAGTCCAGTGTGGAAAGGAAGTGAACACAGTGTCAGCAGTCCATTAAGAAGTCCAGTGTGGAAAGGAAGTGAACACAGTGTCAGTCTATGAAGTCCCAGTGTGGAAAGGAAGTGAAACACAGTGTCAGTCCATGAAGTCCAGTGTGGAAAGGAAGTGAACACAGTGTCAGTCCATGAAGTCCAGTGTGGAAAGGAAGTGAACACAGTGTCAGCAGTCTATGAAGTCCAGTGTGGAAAGGAAGTGAACACAGTGTCAGTCCATGAAGTCCAGTGTGGAAAGGAAGTGAACACAGTGTCAGTCCATGAAGTCCAGTGTGGAAAGGAAGTGAACACAGTGTCAGTCTATGAAGTCCAGTGTGGAAAGGAAGTGAACACAGTGTCAGTCCGTGAAGTCCAGTGTGGAAAGGAAGTGAACACAGTGTCAGTCTATGAAGTCCAGTGTGGAAAGGAAGTGAACACAGTGTCAGTCCGTGAAGTCCAGTGTGGAAAGGAAGTGAACACAGTGTCAGTCCGTGAAGTCCAGTGTGGAAAGGAAGTGAACACAGTGTCAGCAGTCCATGAAGTCCAGTGTGGAAAAGGAACAGTGAAAGTCAGTGTGGAAAGTCACAGTGTCAGTGAAGTCCAGTGTGGAAAGGAAGTGAACACAGTGTCAGCAGTCCATGAAGTCCAGTGTGGAAAGAAAGTGAACACAGTGTCAGTCTATGAAGTCCAGTGTGGAAAGGAAGTGAACACAGTGTCAGCAGTCCATGAAGTCCAGTGTGGAAAGGAAGTGAACACAGTGTCAGTCCGTGAAGTCCAGTGTGGAAAGGAAGTGAACACAGTGTCAGCAGTCTATGAAGTCCAGTGTGGAAAGGAAGTGAACAGTGTCAGTTCATGAAGTCCAGTGTGGAAAGGAAGTGAAACTAGAGTCAGCAGACTGTGAAGCAGAACTCCCAGCATTTCTTTTACTGCAAGTGTATTTCATCATTGTCTAACAACAATGGCATGGCAATAAAAGCAAAAATGAAAATCCAGCAATACAGAACAGAATAGACTATAACAGGGCCTAGTGGGCTGGGCACTGGATACAGCATTGCTCTCTTAATCCATGGACTCTTCAGTTCCATCCCGTCTTGAGACAATGAGGTTAGATAGCATTTTCTCTTCCAAGAAAAAAAAACAAAAAACGCAACATGCCTCCAAGCTAAACCCAAGAAAGATTGGCCATATTCAGGCAACACAAATCCACAACATGGCTCCAAGCTTAATCCAAGAAACGTTGGCTATCTTCAAACAACATAAATCCGCAACATGCCTCCAAGCTTAATCCAAGAAACTTGGCTATCTTCAGGCAACACAAATCCACAACATGCCTCCAAGCTTAATCCAAGAAACCTTGGCTCTCTTCAGGCAACACAAATCCGCAACCTGGCTCCAAGCTAAATCCAAGAAACCTTGGCTGTCTTCAGGCAACACAAATCTGCAACATGGCTCCAAGCTAAATCCAAGAAACCTTGGCTGTCTTCAGGCAACACAAATCCGCAACATGCCTCCAAGCTAAAATCCAAGAAACCTTGGCTATCTTCAGACAACACAAATCCGCAACATGGCTCCAAGCTAAATCCAAGAAACCTGGCTATCTTCAGACAACACAAATCCGCAGCATGCCTCCAAGCTAAATCCAAAAAACGCTGGCTGTCTTCATGCAACACAAATCTGTTACAAGCCTCCAAGCTAAATTCCATTCTATTCTTTGAAGAAACGTTGGCTATCTTCAGGCATCCCACTTGGGAAAAGCAAAACTCCTTGAAATTCTGAATGTGGGAGGGAGACGCGGGGTGTGTGTGTGTGTGTGTGTGTGTGTGTGTAAGTGCTCTCTTACCATCCCACTACAAACATTTTGCAACTTGAGTTCACAGCAGGGCAACCTGATGCAAATCTGAAAACCAAGAGATGTAATGTCCAATTTTTGGTTCAATACAATCGTAACCCCTTCATCGTACAGGCTTTGTCAATATCCTCACATTTGCAGTGTCTCACCAACGTAGGATCCCACAGCATGATAGTTTTTTTGCCTGAACTGGGCAGTCTGCTAGCATACCAAACACACTCTAGAGTGATGCAATAATGATGTCAGTGTCATCTGCTGCATACCAAACACACACTAGAGTGACGCAATAATGATGTCAGTATCATCTGCTAGCATACCAAACACACTCTAGACTGATGCAATAATGATGTCAGTGTCATCTGCTGGCATACCAAACACACTCTAGACTGACGCAATAATGATGTCAGTGTCATCTGCTAGCATACCAAACACACTCTAGAGTGATGCAATAATGATGTCAGTGTCTGCTGCTAGCATACCAAACACACTCTAGAGTGATGCAATAATGATGCCAGTGTCATCTGCTAGCATACCAAACACACGCCAGAGCTCCATGGGTTTCAGTGCCACTGTTTTCACCTACTCACCCTGCTCCACCCCACTCCACCACCACCATCCCCATGCTTCCCCTCAACCCTTCTTACCCCCTGAATTTTTTTTTTCTTTTGCTGAAATTTTTCATTGCCGTGTCTCACAGTTACATGTTGCTGAAATCCACCCATACATGGAAAGGACTCCTGCCTCATGTGACTGTGATATGGACAACATGCACATGCCAGACAAGAAAACATCTGCACACTCATCTAATGTTGAGACATCCTCCCTGAAAGACGGAAAAGTGCCTAGCTTACTGGAGGGATTTTTTAAAAAGTCATGTACACATACATTTCACGAATGGTGAACCTCAAACAGTAGAATAAACAATCATATGAAAGAAAACATTAAAACCATGCAGACGTGCACATTCACAAACTGAAGTGATACCTTTCTGATGAAGCCTCTGCGAATTGCTTTGTCAGAAAACAAATTGCTGTGACTGTAGTTAGTGTTCAGTGCCACAGCTGATTCATCTTGTGGATAGTTGCTGAAACCGGCGGTGAGCCTGCTGGACTGAGGCTGGCTTGCTCCAGAAACTGGGCGATCTATGAAGACATATCCAATGTTATCATTATATTTCCTGTAGTGTGTGTGTGTGTGTTTATGTGTGTGTGTGTGTGTGTGTGTGTGTGTGTGTGTGTGTGTTGTGAGAGAGAGAGAGAGAGAGAGAGAGAGAGAGAGAGAGAGTGAAAGTGTGTGTGTGTGTGTGTGTGTGTGTGTGTGTGAGAGAGAGAGAGAGAGAGAGAGAGAGAGAGAGAGAGAGAGAGAGAGAGAGCGTGTGTGTGTGTGTGTGTGTGTTTGAGAGAGAGAGAGAGAGAGAGAGAGAGTGTGTGTGTGTGTGTGTGTGTGTGTGTGTGTGTGTGTGTGCGCGCGCACGCGTGTGTGTGTGAAATGTAGGAAAGGAGTCTTCTTTTTTTTCTTTCTTTTTTTTCCTCAAACTTTATCCCACACCTTCACTTTCATTTTTCAGTCTTCCCTATCACAGTCCGAAAAAGTGAGAGACAGGAAAAGCAATGAAGAGCTGCACATACCAGACAGGAACAGTGAGAAAATACTGCAATATCAAAAAAACATACGTCAACATCAAAAAAATGACAATGGATTATGCCATCAACCTCAAATGATAGCGTCACAGCACGTAATATCCTTCATTCTTTACACGTCTCACTTCATATGGCAATATCATTCTGAAAATCTTTATCCCAGCTGAGATTTTATTGAGGAAAGATTTTGAACGAAATTTTGGGAGGGTTTTTAGAAGACATATTTTAAAGAGTTGTGTAAATGAATGACTTGTGAGTTGACTTTAACGCGATGATAGCCCTGATATGGCCCTTTGCGGTCAGCTGGGCTATAAGCAACATTACCTTACCTTTTTTGTGTGATCTTGTGAAGATGATCTTTTGCATACAACATGATGTACGTGCAATCTTTTCACAGAACTAGATTCCAGTCACTGATGTCATATCTAGCTACTGGCCGATTATACTGCATACAACATGATGTATGTACAATCTTTTCACACAGCTAGATTCCAGTCACTGATGTCATATCTAGCTACTGGCTGATTATACTGCATACAACATGATGTATGTACAATCTTTTCACGCAGCTAGATTCCAGTCACTGATGTCATATCTAGCTACTGGCTGATTATACTGCATGCAGCATGAGAGTAGGAGGGAGCAGGTGATCTTTTAAAGTGGAACTATGTGACCCACTATCCTAGGCTCAATGTCAAATCACCCAGAGAATTGAAGTGTGAAGCCTTCTGACAGTCCCCAAGGAGAACTTTGGTAAACAGAGGCAATGATTCAGATGACTGATATGTATGACGGGCCTCTCCTTTCTGTTTTTTTTTGCCGTGGGGATGAGAATGGCAAAGAACTTAGAGGACATAGACAAGAGACCCCCAGGACTGCACCTTTCTTGATGAGAATCCCACCTCTGCAGCTAACACAGTGGCTTAACACCTCCGCAGCTAACACAGTGGCTTAACACTTCCGCAGCTAACACAGTGGCTTAACACCTCCGCAGCTAACACAGTGACATAACACCTCCACAGCTAATACAGTGGCTTAACACAAGCCGCTTGAATCTTGCTCCAAATGGGATTTGAAGACAGAGGAGGAGGGGGATAAAAAAAAATCTACGGCCTTCCTGATCCTCTGAAGGCAACCACTCATCTGAGATGAGATCCTCCCAGTGGCGAAGGATGGTGGAGAGACAAACTCCGACAGGAGTTGTCTCTGGATGCCTGTGACAGTCAATTCCTACAACCCTTGCCTTGGGAATGTCTTCTACCACAGGGGCGAAATCAACCTATCAAGGAAACGGGAGTAGACTTGGACAGTCCAGCCTTTTGTCTATGATCTTCAAGAGGGTATCCCCTGAGGGGGAAGGACCCTGAAGGAAAGCCTGCCTGAGAGTAGCCTTCAAATCCCCTGAGCAGTGGAAAGACTTTTCAGAAGAAAGAAAGGTGATAAGATTCACATACAGCAGACAGCAACCAAGCTGAAGAGACAGACGCAGAGTCTTCAGCAAGGTGAAGGACCTTTTGCCAATCCTCCTCACCAACAATACCTTTAAGAAAAATATTGATGAAAGAGACAGAGGACAACTCTAGGAATGACAAAGAGGACAATTGCCAACGAGCTGATCAACACAAGGTTGTGAAGGCCAGAACTGAATTCCTGACTGACTGTGGTGTCTGCAAGAGGACGACAAGTATTGGCAGAGCACAGTCTGCATGTAAGGCCAAATGAGTGTCCTAAAACATAACCTGTTTTGGGTATACCACCTGAACATTACCAATGCCTGAAAGGCCTGCCAGGAATCAGAAATCTCCCGCTTCATGGCATTTTGAAACTGACAAACCATCCTTGATAACTGAGAAGAGAGAGAAACTTTTTCTGACTTGGTATCCCCCCCCCCAAAAAATGTCGTACAGAGGTTGGAATTGAGACGATGGGTATCCTCAACAAGAAACCAAGCAGTAGTAATGGTCACATGCATGGGAGACACTTCAGAAACTGGCAACCAGAGGATCATCACATGACTCAACATTATCTCCCCACATGTTCTTTATCAGAATGTTGAAAATCACCATGATCACTGGGACTCATTCTGAACATCTATGAAGTGCAGAGAGAATGTGCAGGTCCACCAGATGTCTTGTCCTCTCCGCCCCACTTCATTAATGGCTGTTCCTGTACCTCCGTGTCTTGTACTCTCCACCCCACTTCATTAATGGCTGTTCCCTTTACCTCCGTGTCTTGTACTCTCCACCCCACTTCATTAATGGCTGTTCCTTTACCTTTGTGTCTTGTACTCTCCACCCCACTTTATTAATGGCTGTTCACCAGATGTCTTGTCCTCTCCGTCCCACTTCATTAATGGCTGTTCCTGTACCTCTGTGTCTTGTACTCTCCACCCCACTTCATTAATGGCTGTTCCTGTACCTCTGTGTCTTGTCCTCTCCGCCCTACTTCATTAATGGCTGTTCCTGTACCTCTGTGTCTTGTCCTCTCCGCCCCACTTCATTAATGGCTGTTCCTGTACCTCTGTGTCTTGTCCTCCACACCCCACTTCATTAATGGCTGTTCCTGTACCTCTGTGAACCCCACACAAGGTCCTCCCAACATTAATCAGTCTAGGACACAGCTGTGCCAGTGGACAGCAGGGCACACAAGGTCCTCCCAACATTAATCAGTCTAGGACACAGCTGTGCCAGTGGACAGCAGGGCACACAAGGTCCTCCCACATTAATCAGTCTAGCACTCAGCTGTGCCTGTGGACAGCAGGGCACACAAGGTCCTCCCAACATTAATCAGTCTAGCACTCAGCTGTGCCAGTGGAATGCAGGACACATTCTGGACGAAATAAACTTCTTTCTCAACCCATGTTCATTTACAAGGCACTAGGGGTGGAGTGGAGGGGGAGGGGGGGTCAGGGGTGTGGAAGTGGGGGAGGCACTGGCCATTCTCAACACACTATGGTACTGTTTTGAGTCTGGGAGCATTAAACTGTCTCTCATGTCAATACTTGCGGGTTGTCAACCTAAATTTTGTAACGGAGTATCACATGTTATTGTAGTCACGAAGGCTCTGCCACAAAGCACCAGTCCAGTCTTCACACAAATTGCATGGCTGGAAAGCGGAGTACTGGGTACTGGGGACACCAGCAGTGGGTACTGGGGACACAAGCCTTTTTTGTTGTTGTCAGACTGAAGGCACCACTTCAAGCAAGAACAACAAACTTAAGGACATGTTGAAGCCAATGTAACATGTCCGATGACTTCACAATGGATGCGAAAACATACTTTCCCTAGGAAGAAGACTGAAAGGGGAGGCAATGTCATAAACTGTCCAAAAGTTTCCTGGCAAAATCCTGCCCAGAGAAGGCAGTGCAAATGATGTTTGAATATCAGACACAAACGAAAGCTTAAATGGTCTCTTGCAGGGCTCCACTACTGCCTGGCAAACAGACAACTAGTCAGAGCAATAAAGAGGCAAACTTGCTTGCCAAAGAAAAAAAAAATGATTTGACAACTCGCTAATGAAAATGATGAAAGTGTCAGGGAAGATAACTCAGCCAGTCCTAGAGTCTGGAGACATTAAATTCAGCTCCTTCTCTTGGAAATGTTACTTTCAGGTTTCCTGATAAGATAGCATTCCACACTAATGATGAATATGGCATTTGTTCGGAAAATAAGTATGAGAAAAATTAACTGATAAAAATGGAGAAAGTACGAAACAGACAAGTACCAACCTGGCTCGGCACACCTGTCAAAAGCGTTTGGCACAGACACATGAACTGGCTGCGGCTGGCCGTAGACAGGTGAATGCCCCTGCCCATAGTCATTCCTCAGAGGGACATTTGCACTCGATGCTGTAAAACACAGAACAGCAGGCACACCACCATCAAGATTCAAAATTTCATTTCTTCACACAGGAATTGGGTGGATAAGTCTTGTTATCATCCATTTACTGGTCTGCTACATTTGAATGTGCTGAAAAAAAACAATGCAGACACACAGGTTACTGAAACAAGGTGAATCCAAAATGACTCACAGATGCATCTAGACGTACACACACTCACAAGTTCCACATATGTCATACACACATCCAGACCAAGACATTGGAAACTATCATACACAAAAACAGACACCAGACCATCAAGGATAAAACCAATCTTTACTGTCTTATTTTCAGCATTGTGGTTTTTCTCTGCTGTCCCATCTTCTGTGCCACTCAGAGAGGCATAAGCCTGCTCCCTGTCCCCCTGTCTCTAGCAATCCACATCCTGACAGGCTCCCTCCTCTGTAGTCCTCTGTCTCCTGTCTCTAGCAATCCACACAGAGCAGTCAATGCTGCATAAGCCTGCTCCCTCTCCACAGCCACATCCTGACAGGTCCTGCTGTAGCCCTGGCTCTGGCAATCCACACAGAGCAGTCAATGTTCAGTCGTCATATATGGACACCAGGAAGAGGAGACACAACACTGTTGCCCAGTCCTTTCATTGGAGTTCAGTGGTGCCTCTTTTGATCTGAACATGTGCAGGACACCTACGATGCCACCGTTCAATGACAAAATAAGTTAGTCATGAAACCAATGTGAATGAGCATTCACCCCACAGATGCCGCAATGACCATCAACAACAGTCCCCATGAACTATTGATACTGGTGACCTCAACACAAACTGACACCACAATGACCATCCACCAATTGTCCCCATGAAACTATTGATACTGGTGACCTCAACACAAACTGACACCACAATGACCATCCACCAATTGTCCCCATGAACTTGTTGATACTGGTGACCTCAACACAAACTGACACCACAATGACCATCCACAATTGTCCCCATGACCTTATTGATACTGGTGACCTCAACACAAACTCACCAACCGGAAGTTGAAAATGAGGGCACCACCATAAAAGCAAAGCATGGAAGCCTACAGACTTTGAGACTTTTCTTCATGCTGAATGATAAAGATGAGGATGATAAAGATGATGCTGTGGTTTCCCCTTTAAGTCTGAGATGGCATACCATACCTGTGCTCTATGCTTACTTTCATATCTATCCTGACATCAACAAGATCAAAGAGATACAGACACTGCAGGGCTGGTCAGGGAACACTCCCAGAGATGCATCCATTAAGTTGATGAAACTCAAATGAGCAGTTCCAGTCTTCCAAACTGATTCTACAGCAATTTCACATCCCGGGTAGGAGTCAGCAACGGCTGAAATTTTCCTACAAATTAGTTCTCATGGGATCAAAGCCACAACCTCCCTGTACGAAATCGGCCATGCTAACCACTGAGATTTAAACTAAATGCAATTCATATACATACATATGTATGTGCATATATATACATATGTATACTTATCTATATCTCTTATTGATCTATGTGTCTATATATCTATCTGCATCAGAAAAAGAAAAACTGTACAAAATAACAAATACATATATGTGAAAAATGAGAATAAAATCAATAAATATAGTCATGAATTTGCAAAGTATACAAAACAAGGTTTAAAACATAGAAATTAAAATAGTGAAACATGACTTGAAAAAAAAATGTATAAAAAAAAAGAAAAAGAAAGAGAAAGAAAGAGAATAAGTACCTACATGAGTCAGAGTACCTCTCAAAAGCATTGGGCACAGACACATGAATCAGCTGAGGTTGACTGTAGCCAGGTGAATGTCCCTGCCTCGACACATTCTGCATGGGGATGTCTGCACCTGACCCTTTAACAACACAGAATAACACATACACTGCAGCCTTCATTCAAAATGACAGAGTGGAAACTCAGGAAAACATGTTACACTTTCTCTACACAATATTTTTGCCTTTTCATAACATGTAGAATGCTTTTATCTTGCTCTATAAACAGGAAACCCAATGATAGCTTGAAGCTTCTGACAGTCCAAACATGAAATCAAGATTTTCATGCACTACTTTTAATGTTTTTTAACAGAAATATGCTTTATATCGAACATAGTTTCAGAACATAGTTAAATTTGAAGTTTAAAATTTTTGCATCATTTTACATTTTTGATCCTTTCTGTTCCAAATTGTTGAAATTATTCATCACCAAAAAAATTATTCTTTTTACAGATTTTTGTTTTCCGATCCTGACCTTTCCTCTTCACTTTTCACCCACACTCACAGATCATTAATCATAATTATGCACAGGGACATACACTAGGACTACACCGTTTTCAGTCCCACCTCTTTACTTGCAGTGAGCAGACTTCCCCAGTGTCAGGCCTGGTGCCTTTGTCCCCTTTTCCTCTGTAGGAGGTGTTCCTTTCCTTACCCTCCCTGTCCACACCCACACCTATAGGACCAGCTTTCCTGGTCTGGTGGAACCAACCATAAAGCCCTGTGTGTTCACTGTCTCTGTGAAACTGTTTGTTTTGCATGAGGGCAGCAGGGAGTGAACCTCTGGGAACTGTAAGCCACATCCTGACTTGTCCTGCCACAGTCCCTGCTCTGGCAATTTTCCAGGGAGCAGTCAATGAAGTCGAAATGAGGCAGCTCACCAATAGAAATGCTGCACTGCCACCCAGTCCTTTCTTTGGTGTTCAGCAGTG
>JADBJO010007717.1:68451-107854 GCA_016801955.1 Conus betulinus | reverse complement strand
CCACGATGTTTCAAAATGTGAAAAGATTGCCAGTGGACTACAAGTCAAACTCCTGCGCCTGGATGACCAGCGACATTTTCTGTGAGTGGTTGCTGTCATTTGACAGAGACATGCAAATGCAACGGCGCATGGTGCTCCTTGTGATGGACAACTGCTCCGCGCACAAGATCCCTGAGCAGCCCTTGAGAGCAGTCAAAGTTCTGTTCTTGCCTGCGAATTCTACAGCCAAGCTTCAGCCGTGTGATGCTGGTATAATCCGCAACTTCAAAGTCCACTACCGACGCATGATGGTGCTCTCTCCATGCTTGCTCAGATCGCCGGAGGTGTGAAGGCGAAAGAACAGCGGCCTGAGTTCGATTTGAGGGATGCTGTCAATCTGCTGGATCAGTCGTGGCAGAAAGTGACCCCCGCTACAATCAGCAACAGTTTCCGTCATGCTGGTTTCCAACTTGGATCTGAATACCTACCACGGGAGCCTGTTCCTTTAGCCGGCTACGAAGAACCAGAGCCTCTCCTCACACGTCTATGCAAAGAGTGGGGCATTTCGCTCGATGAGTACGTCAGTGTGGACAACCACTTGCCGACAACGGAGCCAGCAACGCTCTCAGCATCTGCTACATCCACTTCGGCATCAAATGTTGCAGGGAGCAGGGGCCACGGAATCATCAGAGGAAGACGAAGCAAGCGAAAAAGAGACAGAAAGAGTCTCAGTTGGTGAAGTGTTAGGCTATGTGAGACAAATTAAACTTGTACTGTCTGCAGGCAGGGTGTGGTGATGCAGTCAACAAATCTTTTCATGTGTTTACTGACCTGTTGATGAAACACATAGTGAATGCCGCGCCATCAGACACAGATCACAGATTTCTTTACTTCAACTTCCAGTGACAATCTGAACTGTAGAGAAGACAAAGACAGCGAAGGGTTCAAAACAAGTGGTGGGGAGGATGGAGATGATCGAAGTGAGGGAGGGAAAGCAGGGAATACAGAAACAGGGGGAAATTGTGAAAAAGAGAAAGCAAGCGAAACAAAAGAAAGGGAGATGAAGAAAAAGAGCTGGGGGGAGAATGCGGGGAACAAGGACGAAGAGACAGAAATGAGAAGAGAAACAGAAGGGCGGAAACGAAAAAAGACAGAGAATGATTCGGAAATCTCAGGAAGGAAGGATGGGTGGTTTGAAAGAAAGGGAGAAGGGGATGGAGGAGGAACGAAAGATGATTGGGATGGAGAGAGAGGATGATTTCACTGAAAGAGAGGAAAAGAGAAGCATGCAAACGCCGAGTAAAAAGAGAAGGGATGGAGAAGAGGGTACACAGAGGCGGAGAAAAAGGATGCAGAGTGGAATGCGGAGGAGTAAGGGGGATGGGCAGAGAAGAGTGGGGGAGTGGATGGAATCGACCTGCAGAGGGAGAAACAGGAAAGAATGAAGATGAAAGAGTGCAAGGAAGGAGAGAAGATGACAATGGAAATGAAAGAAATAACTGCAATGTGGAAAAACATGTGTGGAGAAGAAAATGATGATGAAGCGAGAAAAGAACATGATGATGCATACACATGTATAAAAATCACCAGGGTACAAAATCCTGAGCCAGATCGATTCCACCCGACTAATAAACATTGGCGAAAAGAGCAATGTTCAAGATTGGGCTTTCCCTATCCCAAAGATCTACCAGAGAGAGAAATCAAGCAACAGCTTCGCCCACCTTCGCAAGTGGATAAAATTGTTGGAGACGGAAATTGTCTCTATAGAGCACTGAGCTTTGAGCTTTGCGGGACTCAGGATCAGCACGGGCGCTTGAAGGAAATTCTGTTAGATTTTATGCTTGAAAACCAGGAAACATTTGCCGGATATGTTGGTGGTGACCTTGGGAGTTACTTGACGGAACATACAATGCAGGCCAGGGCATGGGGGTCCGACGTGGAGATCTTCGCCGCCGCTACCCTCCTTCAGACATCCGTGGTTGTCTACACGGCCATCGCCCCTTTCTCCAGAAAGTGGCTCACCCCATGCCCCTCTCTTCCGGATCCCAGATGTCCCACGCTTTGAGGAGAAGATTTATCTCCGAAACTTATGCGGACATTTTGAAAGGGTGACAAGTACCGTTTGAGCACGCAGGCTAAATTCTCGAACAGGCGCAATCCTTGGATTTCTGGAACTAAAATGATGAATAACGGCCAGTGTTCCTTTATTAGTTCCTTCGTAACGTAATGCCGTTTGGTCGCTGGTTGCTACAGCCATTTTTCAGTTTATTGTTTGTTTATTGCTGTTATTCTCACAAAAAAGTGAAATTTAGCCAGTGACAGCAGGCCCTATTTTTTTCCATTTCATTTTGATGATAAGCGTATTGATCCTAGTGAGAAAAAATGTGTGCGTTTTTTTTTTTCTTGTTTTTTAATAAAGGAATGTAATTTGAAGGTGATTATAGCCGCTTCATGAGTGTCCTCGGACTGAATGTTGTTTCATTGAATGTATGTGTATCAGTGACAGCGACAATTATGTTTGTTATGTGTTGTGCATGAATGGAGGTGTGGGTGTGGCTGCAATTGATATGTAAGGTTTTGAAGGGGCTGTTATCGTGTTGTTTTTCAGTATCACTGTCTCAAGTTCCCTTTGACTGAATGGAGACCAGGGCAGGGCTTGAAGTGTTTGTTGTCCTGTTGTGTCACTGTGATATCAACAAAACTTTTTTAACACCCGCAACAAACTCATCGCTGGCGTTACATATACAGAGAGGAACATTTTCTTCTTCTAGAGCGTTCAGGCGCCCCGCGGTCATTCCGCTAGACTCGGATGAGTTTTACTTGTGTGACATTATTTATCTGCCACCAGGGCAGCTGTCGCAAGCTGTCTTCTAAGTACTGTTATAGTGGTTTGAAAACAAAAGAGGTTGAAGGGAGACAGAAATACAGAAAAAAATGGCCGAAGAAAAACAAACAGAGAGGAACAAATTACTGTTGTTCCATAGACATGAGCCTAAAGGGGCATTGATTTTCAATCCGCTGTGCGAGAGAGAGAGAGAGAGAGAGAGGAGAGAGAGAGAGAGAGAGAGAGAGAGAGAGAGAGAGAGAGAGAGAGAGAAGAAGAATTGCTGATACTGACACCGAAAAAATGCAGAAGAAGCCGTTTATAAGGTAGTTGGGCTTGGTCTCTCTCCGGCTGGTTCCAATTCTTTGTCTGTCAGTGCTTTAGGTCAGCTTTATATAATCTAATACTATTTAAAGCAAAGTTTGAAAGCCAGCATCTGTCAGTTTCAAGGCTGGTTCATGAGGTGATTCCGCCTTGACCAAACACGCCTAGACCCAATCATGACAGACATGCTCAAGTATTTTACAATTGTTTACATTTGGTTACGGGCAGTCATAACATCGAAAGTCCTGAAACCACTCTTTTATGAACTATGCCTAGTGAACCTATTACTAGAACAATCATTTTCGTGCTAAATCCGGCATCACTAAGAGCATAGCAAAGAGGCAAGTACTTTTTGAAATTTGCTCTCATAGTATGTTGAATGCGTCAAATGGGTTTGAAACCTCGATGACGAATGCCACCGAGTTTCGATGGTCGATGAAGCATAGATCAGGTTTCAGCCTTGGTAGATCTTCAACACACCGTTTATAGAGACAGGCCTATTTTGAAAAACATCCACAAAATTGCGTCACAATGCAATTCTGTAGCTCCTTTCTGATGATTTCCACGCATCTGTCGTGTCTTTGTGTGTAGAGGCTCCTCAGTCGACGACATCCATTCAAGGCATGGGAATTTGTGTCAGAACGAAACCCGCACAAAGCACACTCTCTCCGGTAAGTATCAGGACAGCAGATATTGTTCACTGCATTGGTCTCCAGCAGCTGTAGACGCCCCATGCTGATGAACCTGGTTATTTGGTCACTGACGTTGGTGTTGGTGAGGTGTGTCCTACGGAGTGGGTCATTGCCGCATCCAGAATTGCATCCCCGCGTGATTCTCCCTTGTTGTTGCAACTGCCGAAAAAATGGTGTGAATCTTCGTCCATTTGCATTCTTTTGATTGCGCTGTACAATTGTTTAGAATATTACTGTAGCACGTTTGAACTACCCCCATCATCGGAAGCTGGGAGTACTACTCCGAAACTGTCGCTGTTTTCATTGAATTCCAGCTTAAGATCCAGTCGCACGCACAGTTCATGGAGCTCAACGAAGGAAGAACGTGACCAGTTGACCTTGCTGCCTTTCCTTAACTTCCCTTCGGTGTCTGTGGCATATCCTCCAAAATTGATGTCGTTTGGATCTGCGTGAGGCACTTTTTTCTTTTTCCATGTGGAGATGGAAACTGTTGCGCGCCACCATTCTGACATGTTGGTCATCACTGTTCAGAACAGAGATCAGGAATGAGATGCGTTTGGCGTAGTACATGGTACTTGGTTTCAACAGACCAAGGCCGCCTTGTTTTCGGGGAAGGACCATGAGCGCTCGGCTGGAAGAAGAGTTTAGTTTGAAATGAATGCGAACAAAATCAACTATCTTATCTTCCAGAGTCTTCAGGAGTTTTTCTGTAAATTTGGGATTGCTGTAATAAAAGCTCAAGTTTGAGAAGCCATGACGTTTACAGCATCAATTTCTTGCACAGCGGTAAAGGCCAAAGCGAATTTTTTTTTTCTAGCATTCTTTCAAATACCTCGCTCGCCTGCGCCAGCTGCTCTTTCTCAGAAGTTCCAGTCAGATTTGTTGAAATCCAAGATACTGGTATGGCTCATCTTTTCCGTACATCGGTGTATCTTCCCCTTGCACCGTAACGTGGACGTTTCTCTGTCACATCTGTAGAAGCCCAGTTGTTTCCTGTACGTTGTCCATGAACGGTGGCACACTTTCTGTGTTTTACTTCCATTCCGGTGTAATGCAGGAAGGTTTCCGTCTTATTTTATCATTTCTTGTAAGCTCTCCCCACATGTAGAGTACACGATCACAGGGGTCTGGAGGAGGGTGGCTGCAGCCATAACTTCAACATCTGTTCCCCAAGACTTGGGCTGTAATGGGGACCCACCCTCGTCCGGGTATTCTGCCAAGTCGCACTCTAGATAGCCTGAGAACGGGGCCGGATTCTCTATCATGAAATGCATGATAGCTGCACGTACTTGTTCATGCTTTTCTTGAGTGCAAGGTAGTAAATATCAGTGAATCGTGCACTTCATAGTAGAAGCATGCCATTTGGCATGTGGATACTAGACACTTCCTGAATTATATGAGAGAGGGAAACACAATGGGTGTGACCTCTGGAGGGCGTGGCCATACATTTATTAGGTCAGTGTGTCACGTTCTTTCTTTTTCGTTTTTTTGCACAAAACAATGCATTCTTGCAACAAAAAACTGTTTCAGAATAACCCTGAGTATGTATTCGATAAGATGTATGAAGACAAGCCTATATTGAAGCTAACTTGTAAGACTCTAATAAAAGTAGGTCATTTAAAAGTAGGTCAAAGTCCTTAAAATCTTATTGTTTTTATTTTTTTACATTTTGTTTGGCTCCAAGTAGTTTGCAAAGTTCATAACTATCAGTGATTACCTTTATAGCAGAAAAAAATGATGTAAACTTATTTTGAAAATGAAAACAAGCATTTTGTCACTTAAAAAAAAAGTAGGTCAAGTATTTTTGACTTCTTAATGGCTTATCTTTACATGTTTTGGTATCAGATTTAACCAATCAGCTGCTTCTAGAAGGGAAAGATGGGGTTTCAAGTACTTGATTGTCTCTATACTTATTGCCTAAGCTGACAGACTGTTGAGTTGCCTTTTTATATCGCAAGATTTGACCTATTTAGGACTCATTTGCTATATCAATATACTATGTGGGTGGTGGAACCGTTAGAATACGTCAGGGTGGTTTTCTTCCAGCACTGCCAAATCTCGGATGTGAACTGCCAACCAGCGAGCATAGTTGACATGATCAATGGCAAACATCCAAGGTACCAACTTCGTCAGGCATTGGACATACATCTTGAAGTGTCCTGTGCGGATTGCATAGAAAAGCTGAAAAATACATAACTGGAAGTCCAGGGCCGTAGTCCAGTATGCAGACTGTGGCTGTTCATCTGCCATCTTCATGCTCCAGTCGTGGAAACCCAAAGAAGTGCTCGGGTCTGACTCCAGAAACTTTGTGTATGCACGCCACTGCAAAATGTGTAATGCAGCTGCCGTAACTTGGTGGGCATGCCTTGTTCTGGTCAGATGAGCTGCTTTGGCTAACAACTCAGCAATACCAGAGGATGCAGTCTCGGCTAGTGTGATGGCAGTATTCCATCCTGAACCCTTCAGCCAGTCCCCAAGCGTTTTGAACGCTGCCATTTTTATGTGAAGGCTGCTAGCATGATGACAAAGTGTTTCTCACCAAATGTGTCTGGTCAGCACCACTGAATTTCCTTTGCCAAGGCAAACAGTGGCTGGTCCATGCCAAGCACAGGTGTTCGTCCTGGATTGAGGTGTTGGGTGGCTGCTTTTTTCAGTCATGACATGTCTGATTAGGGAAGTGGAGTGTGCATTGTCCACATGGAGAGGTAGGAGTCCAGTGATGGCAGATGGCATGCCATCTTGTAGCTGAAGAGATGCATGATAAGCAGCCCCATGAAATTCCATCTTCATTGTTCACAGGCTCTGTCTCCAGTGCTGCTGAGACATGTTTCAACCAGGCATACTCCTTGGTGCAGCTTTGAATCTCAGGACTGATGTCTGGCTGATTACCTCCTGGTAATGGAGGCACCAGACGTTCCTGGTGTGGGTCAGGCACAGGAAACACATTGATGTATTCAGGTGGCAACAAAGGAATGGTGCGATTTCGGCTGTTTGCTCCATCCTCAATAAGTGGCCTCTCTTGCTGTTCACCATCATCTTCACTGAGTCTGTGCTGAACGAGGGAAATGCTGCTCCCATGGAAAGAATCTGAGGAGGTCGTTGAAGTGGGATTGTGGTCTATATTGTCAGCTATACCAGCTACAAACAAACCTTTTGTCATGTTTGTTGGTACAACGTTTTCCTCCTCAAATCGTCTGCACACCTTGTGTGCTATTTCAGATGAAATTGACATCAACCTGTCATAAGAAATCCCAAGTCCAAGATCAGAAAGTATGGTAATGAGTCTCTTCTAAGTTCTTTTTTCTGCGCGCGCAATTTCAGACCAAGATAAATTGGTAGAGGGGTTTCTCGGTCTTTCTTGTGGCGCTGAAATTTTGTGTCCTTTCCAATCCTTCAACAACTGAAAACAATCAGTTCAGTCCTTCGGAAAGAGTGAAAGAAACTGCTTGTCTTTGAGGTGTTGCATCATACTCTGATTGATCACAGTAGATATTGGGCCATCAAGGATAAAGCTCATGAGCGCTTTCAGAGAGGCTGGAACTGACTGTTTGGCAGGTGTCTTCAAAGACTCCTTTGAATTCCCCTTTTCCCTTCAATATGTCTTTCCTTATGATCTGGGCTGCTTTGACCAATTGAAGAGCATCAGAATCAATAGCACACACACTTTTTCAAAGCATCACCCAGGTCTTTGTCAAATACAAGTATGACGTCTCTCCCTTGATATGCACACTTCAGATCTGATATGGCTCCTTCAGTCTTTTTTTTTTTTTTTTTAGGCGTGCAGAATGTACCTTTTCGTCATTTAAACCAAAATGTGAGAGACGAGAAGTATATAGACGAAATAGAAATGTCATGCCAAAGACAGGGGCTGTTTGGGGATTATCTCGGAAGCTTTCAATATAAGCCACAGCATCAGCAAAATGCAATAGCATGTGTGTTGATCTGTTTGTTGTTTTCTTCTGATTCTTGTGCCTGGTTTGCTGGTACACGTCTGTAGAAGGCAGACAGGCATTTAATGTGATAATGACAATCCATTGCCACCATGTTTTGACAGCAAGTTTTGTGAGTAGCTCTTGACCGTTCAGTTGCTGAGCATGTGCACGAACTTTATCATCCAGGGGCAAAGTGAGAGCATGATGAAGCCCTGCTGCACCGGGAGATCCATTGCAGAATAAACATGTTGGTCCTGTGCCCATCTCATCTGTCTCACAGCTGAATTCATCTGCAAGTGTCCGTGTTTTCACAGGACTGGGTTTTGTCACTTGCTGGCTTTCTTTTCCTGTTTTAAAACAGTGTTGCTTATTTTTTGCATGAAAGGATTTGTGCCAAGAGAAGCTTTGTGCTTCCTCAAGGTCTCCTCAAAATCATTTCCTTCATCCAGTTTAGACAATGGAATAGAAAATGTGGACTCACCAAACTCCTGAAAAGCTGTCAAATTGTAAGCAACGTAGGTATACCTTGCTCCATCTCCTTTTGTTCCCTTTGCTGGGCATATCAAAGGTGCTTTGCTTAATAGGTTCTGGCACAGAGCGCACAGATTCCAGTCAACTGTCAAGTCATCAACTACTTCAGAGGGAAATGGTACACTGGGGTCGTCTATCCTCTTATATTCACGAGACATCGCCACTTTCTCACTGCCTACAGACTGGGAACTGCAACAAAGACAAAAAAAAGCAAAACCAGAGTTTTGACGCCAATGGATGACCATACAATTTGCACTGATCAGTTTTGATTCCGATATGATGACAACCAAACTTAGCAAGTTCACAGAACTGATTTTTATTTTTTGTTTTATTATTTGAGCATTTATCATCAATACAATTAAAATTCATGTTGATACGAGCTTATAATTGATATTGTTCTTTTAAATAAGAACTGTGGCATTTGTGGTCAAACAGACACTGGCAGTAATATACAAAAACAAACAAAAAAACAAACAAACAAGAATCGCATCGGAATTCTGGCTGAATGCAGTCTTTATCTTAAGAAGAACAACGTGAATATTTCTGATATCTAAAAACCGATTTTTAATCATTAAAAGTTAAAATGGAAATAAAACTGGTTAAAGATAATGTATGTAAACTCACCAGCTGTGAAAAGGTTGTTTAGTCACAGTCAAATAGCTGCATTATGCTGAAAGCCGCTCCAAATGCGCTGAAATTTGATTTTACAAAAAGACATAAAAATCAGTACACCAAGAATGAAACAAAGCCGTTCGCACGCGTGGTGGCCACGACCGGTGATACATTTTTTTGCACCCTCATAGGAATATTTGCAACCTAATCAGTCTTCTATGTATTTTTCCCTGATCACAAGTAATGTACATAGACATTTCTGTTCTCAATTTTATTTGATATTCACATGTCTCAAAGGTTATTTAAACGGAAGAAACTTAATAGAACACCAAGTGAAACGTGTTACTTTTCACGTGGTTGACTCTAAGTGTACACCGCTAGCGGCGATGACAGATCTAGAGCAGGCGCGAGTCTGCTCCCCGACATTGGCAGCGGGATGCTTTGGCTGGTGCTATGGTGTTCTGATTGTGTCAAAAATTCAGTTATTGAAAGCTCCTAACACAGGGGGCTGTGATCGTGTTTCCCTCTCCAGACATAATCAGCATGGTTAACCGCTCTCCTCTGACACTCCACTCTTCTCCTCTGACACTCCACTCTTCTCCTCTGACACTCCACCTTCTCCTCTGACACTCCACCCTTCTCCTCTGACTGTCCACCGCTCTCCTCTGACACTCCACTCTTCTCCTCTGACACTCCACTCTTCTCCTCTGACACTCCACTCTTCTCCTCTGACACTCCACCCTTCTCCTCCCGACTGTCCACCGCTCTCCTCTGACACTCCACTCTTCTCCTCTGACACTCCACCCTTCTCCTCTGACACTTCACTCTTCTCCTCTGACACTCCACCCTTCTCCTCCGACTGTCCACCGCTCTCCTCTGACACTCCACTCTTCTCCTCTGACACTCCACTCTTCTCCTCTGACACTCCACTCTTCTCCTCTGACACTACACCCCTCTCCTCTGACTGCCCACCCCTCTCCTCTGACTGTCCACCCCTCTCCTCTGACTGCCCATCCCTCTCCTATGACTGTCCACCGCTCTCCTCTGACACTCCACCCTTTTCCTCTGACACTCCACTCTTCTCCTCTGACACTCCACCCTCTCCTCTGACACTCCACCCTTCTCCTCCGACTGTCCACCGCTCTCCTCTGACACTCCACCCCTCCTCTGACACTCCACGCCTCTCCTCTGACCGTAGACTTCCATCCCTTTCCTTCCTCTCCTCCCGTGTCAATCCTCCAGTCTCCCCACTACCACCTTCGCTATGCTCTTCCTCCTCCATGCTACTCTTGCCGTGCTGTCTCTGATTTCGATTTTTAAACATATCAGGTATTGTTCTTTGGACTTTGACCAAAGCGAAGTATTTGTACATCCTTTCTGTGAAAGTATCCAACGGGCGTAAAAGAAAGTCGACATCACTGGATTGAGACAAAACATTCTCAGTGTGTTCAAAGACTCAAGTGCCTGCAACTTTGTTATGCGTTGTCCAGTCTCCTCATCATGTGGTTCATCGTCATTGTCAGAGTCAACATGAGACATTTCTGGTGGCTGAGAGTCTGAAAAAAAGCATGCTGACTAGGTGCTGACGGCTGGCGCATGTATGCTCGTCATCATCAACGTGGAAGTAGTCATCTGGAGTGACATTCCATTCCCTGTAAAGTCTTTCCAGAAGTGGGTCTAGCTTTGTGGGGTCAGCCTCACCCTTGGAAGAGTCATCATGGGAAACGGCTGTTCTCTTCACGGTTTCCTTCTGCTGTCTTCTTGGGAACTGTGGTCACTGTCACGGATCTTTTCTCTGACGAATCCTGCTTTTCGAAAACAATTTGCGATTGTATTTGCAGACACATTCTCCCATGCCTTCTTTAGCATTGTCAAAGCATTAAGGATGTTGATGGTTTTCATTTCAACTCCTGCGTCAAAATGGCCGATCAGGTTTCTTCACGTACGAGGTCCTGTAGTGAACTTTTATGTTGAGGATCACACCTTGGTCAACAGTTGCACCTTGGAAGTTGCGTTTGGTGGCAAAAAAAAAACTTCGGGTCGCCACCAGCTTCAAGGGTCTGCATTTGTGCGCCGTGCAACTGTCCATCACGAGCAGCACATGTCTCTTCTGGGAGTGCATCTTTCTGTCAAACTCAATGAGCCCCTTCTGTGAACAGCTCACTGGTCATCCATGCTCTCGGGCTCGCTGCATAACGAACGGGCAATGACCGCATGCCTGCAAAAACATCTCGGGATTTTGGTATTTGCCAATGGCAAAGATGGGTTCTTTCTCTGTTCCGTTCATGTTCGTGCAAACCAGAAATGTTATCCGCTCTTTTGATTTTTTCCCACCCTGGCAGGTATCTCCTTTAAAATGCTAGACTGCAAATGAAGAAAAACAAATCCTACCGCATGTACTGCTTCTCGCGTCCGTTGTTTTGATGGATCAGTGGAAGAAGATCTGAACTGTTCCTTGTACTTTTCCTTGTTTTTCATGATGGTAGATAGCGTGTTGTGTGTGGAATTCCAAATTCTTCTGCTATTACTTTCTTTGTCTTGAAAGGGCTGCTTTCAACTTCGTTAATGAGTTCAATCTTTCTCTTTAGCGAAAGCGTCTGCTTTTTCTTGGACGCCATTTTCGATTTCTGGCAGACGTCAGGGGAGAAAGTGTACTACGTCATCACTCCAACAATAACCCCTATTACTATTTCCGCACCCTTAGGCTATAAGTGACTCGTTTTCAGCATCTCTTGCTTCACTTACCACGTTTTAGATGTCGACTTATCCGGAGGTTTCAGGAAAAGTACGTCGATTTACGCGATGTGTCGAGTTAAGCGACGTCGATTTATAAGTCGAAAATTAAGTCACATAAAGAAGGCTTTTCGCCGGGAAAATGAAAAAAGCGTCGACTTATCCGAATGTCGATTTATCCGATGTCGACTTATCAAAAATATACTGTATATGCATTTGTTTCACGAAACTTGAGATGTGTGTGTTCACAATACACTTTTGTCGTCGTTGAGTGTTGACGCACGTCGTTTGCATTCTGATCAAATTGCAAAACAAATTTCAGGGGTCTTCAATAATAATGAGCAATCGCTTGTTTGAAAAGAGATGAGAGAGAGAGAGAGAGGAGAGAGGAGAGAGGAGAGAGAGAGAGAGGAGAGAGAGAGGAGAGAGAGAGAGAGAACACTGAGCAGCAGAAAATGTTTTTAATGTTATTGGCTACAGCTACGCCTCGGGGGGGGGGGGGGGGGGGGGGGGGGGGGGGGGAGAGAGAGAGAGAGAGAGAGCGAACATTTAATGTCATGAGTTATGCAGCTATTAGAGCGAGAGAGAGAGAGAGAGAGAGAGAGGGAGGAGAGAGAGAGAGAGGAGAGAGAGAGAGAGAACAGGAGAGAGGAGACTTAGAAGATGTCAGGTGAGAGGAACACCGACACAAAATTTTTTATGTTATTGGGATACCGGGGGGTGAGGAAGGGGGGGGAGGGGGGGGGGGGGGGGGGGAGGGAGAGAGAGAGGAGAGAGAGATGGAACATTTTTAGAGTCATGAGTGTTTTGCAGCCTTTAGAGAGAGAGAGAGAGAGAAGAGATGAGGGTGGGAGGAGGAGAGCGGAGGGAGAGAGCGAGTAGAGAGAGACGGAGGGAGGGCGGAGAAGAGGGGGGAGAGGAGAGGGGAGAGAGGGGGGAGGGAGAGAGAGAGAGAGGGAGAGGAAGAGAGGAGAGCCATTTTGATGGAGGAGAGAAGTTTTTTCAGGTTATGAGGCTTGTAGAGAGGAGCAGAGAGAGAGGAGAGAGAGAGAGGGGAGGAGATGGGAGGGGGAGAGAGAGAGAGGAGAGGAGCCGAACATTTTTAAGTCACGAGAGAGAGCCTTAGAGGAGAGAGGATGATGAGAGGAGAGAGAGGAGGAGAGAGAGAGAGAGGGGGAGAGAGGGAGAGGTGAGAGAAGAGAGAAGATGAGAGAGGAGAGAGGAGGGGAGAGAGAAGAGAGAGAGAGGAGAGAGGGAGAGAGAGGAAGAGAGAGAGAGAGCCGAACACAACACACAACATGACGCTACACACAGCAGAGGAGAGAGAGAGAGACAGAGAGGAGAGAGAGAGAGAGGAGAGAGAGAGAGAGAGAGAGAGCCGAACACATTTTAACACACACGTCCATCGCAGGGCAACCTTAGAGAGAGAAGAGAGACAGAGAGAGAGAGATGAGAGGAGAGAGAGAGCGAGAGGAAGATTTATTGCCGGCAGGAGAGAGAGACAGAGAGAGAGAGAGGAGAGGAAAGATAAAATCTTTTTACTTTTATCGAATGGACGGGCAACCCTATAAATCAGAACCATTTTTGAGACTTTTCTTATCACGAAATGATAATGTGCCTTTGATTTATTGCCGGCATTGTTTTACAGTGGAGAAGAAAAAAGAAACACCCGAAGGTGGAGGGCGAGAACCCAGAGAAGCACTGCACCTGCCTTTAGAGCAGTTGTACCACCTGGGTACCTGCGCTGTGTTGACGATGGCAACTCATAACAGCCTTAAAGTAGCATCCCCATGGGTGTACCAGCCCGTATTACATGACTGCAAAAGCCCACCGGCAAAAACACCACCCTCCAGCTGTCGAGCACACCCCACAGACCCAATCACCCCTACCCACGGACAGATGAAGACAGTGCCACTCCAGATACAGCCAAAGCTTTCGCCATACGGTCTTATGTGCCCTCAACAGAGAATCCAAAGTTGTGGTCTTTCCCACTGTCAACAGGACTTTCCCAGTGCTCAGTGGGTCTTTCCTCACCGTCACTGGACCTTTCTCCAGGGTCAGCCTAGTTAAGACAAAGAAGAAAAAGAAACACCCGAAGGTGCTAGGGAGGACCCAGAAAAGCACTGTCTACTGCCTTTAGAGGAGTCCTGTACCACCTTTGGAGGTCTGCGCTGTGTTGACGATGGGTACATGCATGCGCAGGACACTCCATTAAGATATCAAGGGACATAACTGCTCCTGAACAGAGGTAAATCAGACTACAGGATGCAACTCATAACAGCCTTAAAGTAGCATCCCCATGGGTGTACCAGCCAACGGAATGATTAATGTGCAACTTGATTTATTGCCGACATTGATTTTACAGTGAAGGTTACTCGATGTGAAATGTCATAAGTTCTTCATTACAAGAAACGACAGAAAACAGCCAGTATATTTTGTGACAGCGCTGTTTGGTTGAGAACAACTTGTCAACAGTCTAGAAACAAACTAACTGACTACTGGCTACACAATGTACCGTCCTCTCTCTCGTCCGTCATTCTTCAGTGTATTTGGAAGCCCAACTGTTTAGTTAACATCCATTGACTTTAATCCATGACTTTTATCAAGAAGTTTTAAAACATTATTGTGTATTACACTGGCTTACGTACTTCTATTGTGTTTTTTATTAATGAATTTTGTTATAAACATCAAACAGCCGAGAGTATGGATGGTAACAGGGCATATAGTTTTAAAACATCATTATTGTGTATTGCTCAGGCTTACTTATTCAACTTCGCAGGCTACTAGGAATCTGGGCGGCTTCTCCCTGGAATAGCGCGTTACCTAAAGTATATGGCGCCATCCCATAACTTTCTCCGTCGTCCTCTCCTTCTGCCTCCTTACATCCGAGTAATAGGGACACACAAATAAGTAGGCGAAACACGAGGCGTTTCGACCTCTTTGGTCTTCTTCAGGCAAGGTAAACAAAATTTAGGACAATGAAAACGAAGAAACGAGCAATTAGATAAACAATATTTAGGACAATACAAATGAAAAACGAGCAATTAGAGAAACAACGTTAGGGACAATCAAGTCAAGTCAAGTCAAGTCAAGTAAACTTTATTATCTCAATTTGAGAAATTAATTTGTGGTCACACACATTCACAGCAAATAAACAATAATTTAGCCACATTACCCATTTTCTCACATACGACATACATTCATATAGAGGAATTTGGATTTCAATTAAACATCTTCTCGGTTCATGAAATCAATGGACAGGGGAATAAAACTTTGTTTAAATCTGACACTTCTGCATTTAACCGATCGATATCTTCGTCCTGACTGAAGAAGGTCATACTGATTTGCAAGAACGTGGGTCTGGTCACACGTAATCTTCTTCGCTTTACAAACAACACGGCACCTGTATAGCTCACTCAGACTTTTTTGTCTCTCACCAACGATTTTTCCTCCCACGTTCACCACTTTCTCAAGCACATTTCTGCTCAATGAAAACAAAGAACGAGCAATTAGAGAAACAATGTTTAGGACAATGACAACGAAGAACGAGTAATTAGATAAACAATATTTAGGTCAATGTAAACGAAGAACGAGCAATCAGATAAGCAATATTTAGGACAATGAAAACGAACAACGAGCAATTGTTCGTTCTTCGTTTTCATTGTCCTGAATGTTGTTAATCTTGCCTGAAGAAGCCAAAAGAGGTCGAAACGCGCCTGCAGTCACCTCACTTTGAAACTAACGTCCGTGTATTGCTCATTAATACACCTGCTGCTGAGAAAAGGAACCTCTCTGTCTCTCTGTCTCTGTCTGTCTGTCTGTCTGTCGTCTGTCTCTCTCTCTCTCTCTCTCGATGATCACATCAAGATGGCGTCGAGCGGCAGGGTTGTGTGTGAGCTCTCAGCAAAATAAGCGTGCTAGGTCGGAACGACGACACAGTGTCGGTGGTGAAATTAGCACGAAAGTGGATGTAAGAGTGTCAGTGAATGCTGTGTGTGATTTAGAAGAAGAAAAATGGTGGAATTAGAGCTGTGGAGAGCAAAAATTGGTTTGTTTGGGGGACCGGGGAGGTTGAAAGTAAACAGAAAAGATGGCGTCAAGGAAAAAAGTGTTGGGAGTGAGTGAAGTGCTACGTTTTGTGTTCGAACTGGTTTGTGCAATCCTGCTGACATGGTACGCGCTGCAGATGGTCGAGGTGGCCTTCGGCCCCCGCTCAGTGAGTGTAGAGACTGGACTCGCAGTGTCTTCGCAAACGGGGCTCTGGAATGAGATGACTAAAAGAGGGGGGCCGGGCCGTGTCGAAAGCGAAACAGCGGACGGCCAGCCATGGCGGGTCGCGGTCGATACGGCGTTACAGTGGCAGGAGTGGGGAGCAGGAACGCACGGATATCCTAGCCAGACTGCCGCAATGATGATCACGAGAACGATGGGCGTGATCGCGACCTTGGTGAACGCAATGTACCTGGCGAGCAGGCTTCGGCTGAGTGGAGACGTCGAGATCAACCCGGGACCGAGCCACAGCAGCAACATCAGTACCAGTAGCACCAGTAACAGTCAGGAAACGCTAGGGGAGGAGCCACACAAACTGCAACAAAACGTTGACGAGAAACTCTCAACTTTAGAAATCAAGTTGACACAGATACTCGCAGGGCTTCAGGGACTTACAGATTCACAGACATCATTAGCAAATAAATTCAAATCCCAGAGAGACACCATAAATAGAGTAGAGACGAAGCAGATACACATGGCTAACACATTAGAACAACTACACAAAGAGGTGGCTGATACAAAAAGAAAACACACAAAGAAACACAGCAGCAATTAGACAACTAGAAGAGGAGCGAGAGTGCATGGCACAAAAAATAGCTGGGCTGGAAGAAGAAATAGACAAGCTAGAAGGTTTTCTCAAGAAGAAACAACATCAAGATCTTAGGGCTGCAAGAAACACAAGATGGCAATACGAGTGAAAACTGTGAGGAACTGGTGAAGGATATGCTGAACCACTTCATGTCAGACCCTGCATGAAGGAGGACGTGGTGGATAGGGCACATAGGTTGGGGAGAAGGAACCCGCTGAATCCGCCGCACCCAAGACCTGTGATTGTGAAACTGTTAAGGTGGTCAGATGTGATGAACATCATGAAGGACACGGAGGGGAGGGAAAGACTGAAAAGAGAAGGGGTTTAGACTGATACAAGACAGAACAAGACGCCAGACTGAAACCCTGAGAACATTACGGGCCCAAGGAAAAGTAGGCTACTACAGAGGGGGTCAACTACGAGTGAAGGACAAAGACAGTGTGCCATCAGGACAGTATGAACCACAACAAAGGTGGCATAACAGAGAGCACCAGGCTGGGAGTGGCCGTGTGTTGGGAGGGGGGAATCTGTGTGGACAATATGAATGAGGGGCCGAGAAAGGATAGGGAGAGGGACGGAGCTAGGGGTTGGAGCGGGGTGGATGGACTGGGGGAGGGGGAAATGGGGGATTATGGGGGAGTTTAGGGGGGGGGGGGGGGGGGCAAGGAAGTGCATGGACAAGGGGGGGGGGGGTTTGGGGTGGAGAGTGCGAACACAGGGGGAAATGGGGGGTGGGGAGGGGAGGAGTACAGAGAGTACAGAGGGGCGCATGGGTGCAAGGGAAGGGAAGGGGAGATGGGGGGAAAGAGGGATGAAAGAGGGGAGTGAGAGTGAGGGAAACGAAGAGAATGTGGGGGCGAGAGGGGGGAGGAGGAGGGTGGAGATGTGTGGGTACAGGGGGGGGGGGGGGGGGGGGGGGGGGGGGGGGAGCGAGTTCGAGCCTAAGACAAAGGTGTGACGATACAGACGATTCTGGAAGCGAACATGAAAACGTAAGAAAATATGATCAGCGAGCAAAAGAGAAAGGAGCGCAGGAAGAAGAAGAAGAAGGTGTGGAACAGAACAGAGACTGAGTGAATATGATGGAAAGAACAGTGAAGAAAAAGAGGAAAAGGATGGTGTGGATGAATGGAATAAAATGCGCGTATGTGCAAGTGTGACGATGAGTGAGTGGGAAAGCCTACCACAGAGTGTTGGGGAGACGATAGAGTTAGAAAAGGGCAAAGGGACACAGCGCGAAGAGGGAGTGACATATGTACAGTCGACATCGATCATTAGGGCACACATGGGGTCAGAGTCAGTTGCAAGCTCACAATGCGAGTCGGTAGGCACAAGTGAGCAAGGGAGCGGAACTGATCGAATGATGGGGTGTCTTACTCGCAACAGGCGACCGTCACATACGGGGGGGGGGGGGGGGGGGGGGGGGGGGGGGGAGAGAGGGAGATGGGAGGGAGGGGGGGGGGGAGGGAGCCAGTCAGAGTGATGAAACACACACGAAATTCAGTATGCGACAAACCTCACTAAAGGATATAATACACACACGTAGCAGTAGGATGACAGAGGAAGAGAAGGAGAGAGAAGGCAGAATGAGAGACGTTGCGAAAGGAAAAAGAGTACGAACCATAAAGAAACAGGCTCCACGATCAAATGCAAACAATGCAATTACTTCAAACAGACAGCTAGAAAAAAAAAACACTCAAATGCATCAAAAAAAAACAACAAAAAAGGGCACTAAATGATGGGCGGGCCAAGGCGGTCCAAAAACAGATCCAAACAATAGTGAGGGGAGGAGAGAGAGAGAGAGTGAGAGTGAGAGAGAGCGGGAGTGAGACAGGGAAGAACAGAGGATGAGACAAAAAATGAGAATGAGAGAGCGAGTGATGAGAGGAGTGTCGGAGAGAGGAATGAGAGAGAAAGTTAAAAACATTGTCCTTTTTATGTTGGAATGTGGGAAGGGTTGGCCGAGAAATTATCGGACCCTGATTTCACTGAATTTGTTACTGCCTTTGACTTTTGTTGTTTGTCAGAAACATTTACTTTAAAGGATTTTGATTTCGATGTAAAGTTTCATGATTTTCTGCACATGTATTGGCCAGCGATAAAGTATACACGGATGGGTAGGCCCTCAGGAGGTACTTTACTATTAGTGACTAAAAAGTTAACAGATCATATTCAACTGCTAAAAACTAATATTGAGAATGCATTATGTGTGAAAGTGAGCAGAAATCTATTGCAGTGTGTGAGAAAGATATATCATTTTTTTTCGTGTGTATGTTCATCCAGTAGATAGCAGGTTTTATGTTGATAAAGATTTTTCATGTACATTGGAAGTGATTGAACAATACATATGTACGCAGATGGAGCAAGGAAACGAATTTTTGTACATTATCGGTGGGGATTTAAATGCACGAATTGGGGAGTGGGGTTTGACTGAGGATGTAAATGATGTTATTTTCGACAATGACCAGAATGTATATGCACGCAAGTCCAAGGACCCAATAATCAACAACTTCGGCAAAAAATTAATTGAACTATGTGCGAGCTTCAATCTGACCCCCCTAAATGGATTGACAATGGAAAATTTTGACGATGCATATACATTCTTCTCGGAAAGAGGCAATAGCACTATAGACTTCTATTTATGCTCGCCAGAGTTGCTTGAGGTGGTAAAAAAAACATGTGCTGTAGGGGAAAGAATTGAATCTCACCATATGCCTATCATATTAGAGCTACAGAGTACACTACAGAATACACAATTTGAGAAACAAGAGAGGAAATTTGTAAACATAATTAGATGGGACTCATGTAAATCACAGGAATATACACAGTGTTTTGAAACAGAAGTAGCACAAAGAAGGCTAGAACAGATAACAGAAGAGGTGGAGCAAGATATAGACGCAAGTATACAAAATTTCAATACATTATTGAAAGAGGCGGGAGGATGTATGTATAAAACAATAGGGACAGGGGGAAAAAAGTAAATAAAAAAAAAAAATGGTATGACGACGATTGTAAGCTGAATAAAAAAGAAGCCAGACAAGCCCTAAATAAACTTAGATTTACAGATAAAAAGAGGAATCCAATGAATATGAAGAAAGGGAAGTAGAATATAGAAACAAAAGAGCGTTCTACCAAAAAAAACAATCAGAGAAAAAAAAAAACTATATAGAAATCAAATTTATGACACACTTACGCAAAGCTCAAAAGACAGTCAAAAGTTCTGGAGTACAATAAAGAAGATAAGGAGAAAGAAAAACAAACCACCACAAATTACCCCTAACCAGTGGAAAGAACATTTTGAGAACATATTGAACCCACAAACAACGCTGACACAGAGGGAAAATGAAATAGAAGTATCAATAATCGAGGAAGAAGTTATAGTGCAAGAATTAGATGGAGCAATAACGGAGCAAGAAATAAAATTAGCATTAAAAAGACTAAAATCAGGCAAATCAGCAGGAATAGATGAAATTCCCCCAGAATTTCTAAAGACTATTGAAAACGTAATAACACCGTACTTGACAAAGTTGTTCAACACTTTATTTCTTAACAGCTATTTTCCCATAGAATGGGCACAAGCGGTAATCATACCTCTTCACAAAAAGGGGGACAAGCATAATCCAGGGAATTACAGAGGAATTTCATTACTATGTATAATAAGTAAAAATATATACAGCCATATTAAATAAAAATATACAATTGGGCGGAAGAAAAAATAAAATCAGTAGAGAACAAGCGGGATTCAGAAAAGGATACTCTACAATTGACCACATTTTTCACTCTAACTAGCATGGTGTCAAACTGCCTATATGGCAGACGTAGAAGCAAACTGTATGTGGCATTCATCGACTACCAAAAAGCGTTCGATACGGTAAATAGGGGGAAATTATGGGAAATTCTAAAGAAGCATAAAATCTCCACCAAAATGTTAATATGTTAAAAGGGATTTATGAAACAGTACAAGCCTGTGTCAGATACGGCGCCGAAAAAAAAAAAACCATTTTTTTTTTTTTTATGTTCAGCAGGAGTAAAACAGGGCTGTTTATTATCTCCTCTAATTTTCTCACTTTTAATAACGGAGGTAGCAGGTAGAGTTACAAAGAAAGGAAAACATGGGTATCAATTTTTAGCAGGAGCCGAAGAAGTTTTCACGCTGCTGTTCGCAGACGATATTGCCTTAATTTCCTTAACAGCAGGGGCTACAAAATCAGCTGAAGAACTTGCAGGAAGCCTCAGATACAATAGGTCTAACAGTAAATCTACAAAAAACAAAGAAAGATCATGGTTTTTAGAAAAGGCGGGTACTTAGGCAAAAAAGAAAAATGGTTTTACAAAGGGCAAGAGATAGAAGTGGTAAATAGCTATAAGTACCTAGGATTTACACTAACAACGAAGCTATCGGTAGACATTTCACTTTCAGAATATGCAGGCAGAGCTAAAGGGAAAAACAATAGAAATAATGAAAACAATGTATAGTCTGGGACATCTAGATATGACTATTTACTTTAAATTATTTGATTCACAAGTGAAACCATTACTTCTATACGCAGCAGAAACATGGGGTATGACTGGTTATAAAGCTATAGAGAGCGTTCACCTATTCGCTTGTAAAAAAAAATTTGGGGGGTTGCAAAGAAAAACACCGAATAACTTGGTATATGGAGAACTAGGTAGATATCCCATTTGTGTAGACAGCACAATAAGCGCGGTAAGATACTGGCTCAAGTTGCTAAAGATGTCTCCAAATAGAATACCCAAACAGGCGTATGAAAGAGAGAAGGCCGAAAATTTTAAGACCCAAAACTGGGCAAGAGACATAAAACGCTGCCTCGACATGTATGGTTTTTTAGTAGTCTGGTTAAACGAAGGAGTAGGTGACGAGGACAGGTTTCTACGAACATTAAAAAAAAAGAATCACTGATTGCTATATAAACAATACTGGCATGATAATAAGTAACAGTCAGAGGTTTAATACATACTATTCCTTCAAATCAATACACCAGCCTGAGGAATACCTAAACAATATCACAATAGCAAAATTTAGAAAAGCATTTACCAGATTACGCCTAGGAACTAATGAATTACACACAAATAAAAAGTACATAGACAATGAAGCGATAACAACTTGTCCCTTTTGCCAGTAGTAGAAGAAACAGAACTGCATTTCCTTAAAGTATGCCCATGCTAGGCAACTAAGGGAAAAAATACATATTGAAGCATTTTAAAAACGTTGGCATAATCACTATACGAAGTTTAGTACAAAATAGCAATACAGAAATAACCAGGGACGTGGCCATGTTATATATTATGCATTAAAATATAGAGAATCTTATATATAGGCAGTATAAAGGATAAGCACAATTGAGAAAACAATAACATAAGAAACAAAACATCAATAGTATAAGTATGAACAACTAGCACATAGATGGGTAGTTGGGGTATGAAGGAAGATATACATGATACAAAGTGGAAACGAATTGTATAGTCGGTTATAAAATTACCTTATACTGATTGGGGATAGGATCTATGAGAGAATCTATGACAAGGGTAAAACGGGAAAATATAGATTTGTATAAACCTCGAATACTCAATAGGAACACATCAGGCCGGAGGCCTCATAATAAAAGGCGCGGCGCATTTGCGCGCGCGTCAAGCGTCAAGCGTCTCTCTCTCTCTCTCTCTCTCTCAGACTGGAAGAATAGGCTCTGTTTTTTTCTTTCTTTCTTTTTTTTTAACCTCACTGCATTACTCCTGTGCGTGAGGACATAAGGAAATGTTACGAATTATTTGTTTTTTTTGTTAACCTTTGATTTGATACACACTAAGAATGCATGTGTACTATTGGTTTGCAGGAAAGGAAGAGGGAAATGTTATTGTTCTGTTACCCCCCCCTCCCCCCTTGTCAAAAGACCTCTTTGATAATGACAATAAAATATCAGAGTCAAAAAAAAAGTCTCTCTCTCTCTCTCTCTCTCTCTCTCTCTCTCTCTCTCTCTCTCTCTCTCTCTCTCTCTCTCACTCTTCTTCTTCTTCTTCTCTCAGCTTCCATGTCTTCACAAGAAAAATACCCCACTCACTATTCATGACAACCGCCTGGCACACAGCCGCACGCAATCTGTCCCGTTAAAGAACGAACGCTAACACCACATAGGGAGCAACTGTTGGCACATTGTCACTAGGCAACCAGCCAGAGGAGACTCTGCACTGCCGCTGAGTCACTTTGGTGGTGTTGAATAGTGCATGTTTCATGGATGCAGTACATAATCTTTCAGGCCTCCTACTGATACATACAAAGATTTGCAGAAGACATGAGTTCTTAACGTTTAGTACACGATCCACACAATCAAAATAGCGCCACATCTTTTTAAAAAATGATAACCCAGGGTTATCTATCTATCTATCTATATATCTATCTGAAATAATAAACAAATAAACAAACAAATAAATAGATAAATGAATGAATAAATAAATAAAAGACGGACAGCTGCCTGGCAACGAGAAGGAGCTTGGATCGCTGAAAGACGAACTGGATAAATCAAAACAGCGATACAATAATAATCGTAAAAACATAAACGCAAAGTTAGCAAGGAAAACAATTTAAAAGCCTGTGATTATTACCTGGTTAACTTAAGCCCCAATTCTTTTAAAAGCACAAGGCAAGTTGCAACGAAAAACATATACAGTAGATGACCACATAGTTATGGAATCAAGACACACACACACACACACACACACACACACACACACACACACACACACACACACACACACACACACTCATACATACATATTACACGCGCGCACGCACACATATAAACACAAAAATCTATATCTGTGTGTGTGTGTGTGTGTGTGTGTGTGTGTGTGTGTGTGTGTTCGTGCGTGCGCGGAGAGGATGTTTTCTCGACATCGATTGTAGCACTGACACTGATTAAAAAGCGGTGCACGGTGTTGGAAGGAAAACGTACGTAGGTATACATATATGCATACTTACATTTTACATACTTTACATATACATACCTGTTTACCTACCTGTCTATATACATACATGGATTCATATACATATACATACATACATGCATGCATGCATGCCTACTTACCTACCTATCTATATACAGTCGGGGGCCCGCTTATAAGGAGCTCGGTTATAAGGAACCTCTTTTATAAGGAGCAAATAAAAAAAATCCCCGATTTACATTTGTTCTTTGTTATGACTTACAAAAACTCGCTTAGAAGGAGCTCGGTTATACAATACCCTCGCTCATTAGGAGTGAAAAATTAGGCCCCAAATCGGCCCTGAGTCCGGTTATAAGAGTGCCGATAGCATCAGCTTCAAACCGAAAGTAGGCCGAGTTATTTCATCAATCCTGTTCGGGGAAAATTATCTACCTTTGCTTCCGCAGAAACTTCCGTTCATTGCTACATGCGTTTGATCTGGATGCACAAGTGAAAATGTCTGAACGCGAGAAAAAAGAGAAAATCTCTTTCACTCAGTCAAAAGCTCGACATAATAAGAAAAATAGAAGCCAACCCTCAACAAAGAAAGGCAGTGATAGCTGAGGAGTTGGGCATTCCCTTTTCCACCCTCTGCAACATCTGAGAGATCGACAGAAATACGTAAACAATGTTGCCAGAGGAACCGAGGATCTGTCGCGGAAACGGTCACGCACTGCTAAACTGGAAAACTGTGGATGAAAATCTGCTTAAATGGTTTTCAGATTCAAGGTAAGGCTCGATTCTATAATTTTGTAGTATTTACTGTAATCATCATTTTGCTGTTGCCTCTTTTGAAGCGCATAGAAAATAAACATGGACAGCTTGCAAATATTTTCGTCTATGTCTACATATCTATGGCTTGGAGCCAAAATTTACTATCTCTAGATAGTCGATTGGTCTTTAAATGATCTGACTGTAAAAACTAAGGGCTTGTCGTGAACAAGTTTGTAATGGATATGTGGTGGAGATTATGCTCTTTGTAATTCTGTAATATGTTTTTTTCAGGTAGTGTGTTTTATAGTTTTAATCAACTGATAATAAGTCAATCGCCTATGTAGAGATAGACCATTTTGGCTCCAAGCCATCGAATTATAATGGGCAGTTATAAATAAAATGTTCTTTCGCCTTCAGCAGTATTACAAATATCACAGAGAATATTTCCATTTTCAGCAAAAAGACCGTCTAAACAAGGAACCATTAATTTAGGTAGAACACCAAGACGCAATTTTACCAAGCAGTCACGAAGGGAGGGAGGGAGAGAGAGAGAGAGAGAGAGAGAGAGAGAGAGAGAGAGAGAGAGAGAGAGAGAGAGAGAGAGAGAGAGAGGAGGGTGGGGGGGGGGAGAGAGAGAGTCAGAGATTGATTGATTGACTGGGGGCATGAACTAGCATGCCATTTATTGTATAAGGCCACTGGCCCCGTTACAAAGGAGACATGTCGCACCGACATCGGCTTCAAATCAAATAAGTATCAAACAGTGGTAAATCAAACATTCATGTATAAACTGTTGATTATAAACTGCAATTACGCAATTCAAATGCTTTACACAACAAACATCGACCCCGGGGGGCTCATTAGACCCCCGCACTGTAGGGTTTCGTCAAGAAAGCAGTTAAAACAAACTGTGTTTAAATCGGTCAACTATGTTTAGAGAAATCGTAATTTATCTTTTGACCTTTTTGACCCTAATGGGTGTGACCTTGACCTTTCGTGCTTGAAAAGGTCTGTGTGTCTATCTCTTAAGGTTGTGATCTCATACACCAAAAGTGAAGAGATGTCGTTAAGTCAGTTCTGAGAAAATGCCCGAACAGGTAAATTGCCATCATCGGGTTTGAACCACGAATTGCCCATTCGCTGTTGGTCCTACGTACGTGGAAATGGTTAGAATATTTCAGGTAGCGCTTTCGTCAAGGAACCCATTAAAACAAACTGCATTTAAATCGGTCAACTACTTTTAGAGAAATTGCAATTTATGCGTTTTAACTTTTTTTGACCCTAGTGGCTGTGACCTTGACCTTTCGTGCTTAAAAATGTTCGTGTGCCTAGCTTTTAAGGTTGTGAACTCACACACCAAAAATTATGTGATTTCGTTCAGTCAGTTCCGAGAAAATGCCTGGACAAACACACACACACACACAGACACACACACACACACACAGACAGACACACACACACACATACACACACACACACACACACAGACAGAGCGATTCCAGTAGACCCCCCCTCCTTCCCCTTCGGAGAGGCGGGGGGGTCTAAAAAAAGAACATAGTCTGCTAATCAGGTTAGGCGATGAAGTTGCCATAAGAATACAAAACCGATTAACTGACGGGAATCTAATGTATTTTCTGCAGAGAGAGTCAGAGAGAGAGAGAGAGAGAGAGAGAGAGAGAGAGAGAGAGAGAGAGAGAGAGAGGAGGGGGTGGGGTTCGGTTGCCCTTTGTGTATGTGTGTGTGTATGCGTACGTGTGTACGTCTGTGTGGACGTGCGTGTGTTGCTGTGTTTTTTGTTTTCCAGACTTAGACCTAGACCTTCTGTTGAACTCCCTTTCAAACTAGATTTATGTATACAGCAGTGGTATTCCAGGCACTGCTGACTTTTTTTTTTTTTTTTTTTTTTTTACAAATTCTTAGGTCAAGAAGAGGTACCTATCAACGGACCTGTGCTGAAGACGAAGGCCGAGGAGTTTGCTTCTTCTCTTGGCATTGACGGATGGACCTGCGGCAACGGGTGGCTGGATCGATGGAAAAAAAAGACACAGCATCGTATTCAAAACGATGAGTGGAGAAAGAGCAAGTGTTGACGAAACGAAAACGGATAAGTGGGTAGAAGAGGTCCTTCTACCAACTCTTGAAAAGTATGAAGAGAAGGACGTCTTCAATCTGGATGAAACTGCCCTCTTTTGGCGACTTCTGCCAGACAAGACCTTCACCTTCAAGAACGAAAAGTGCAGAGGGCAGAAGTCGAAGGATAGGGTTACTGTCCTCCTGTGTTGCAACATGGATGGTAGTGAGAAACGTCGACCATTGGTCATCGGCAAGTTTGCTAATCCACGATGTTTCAAAAATGTGAAAAGATTGCCAGTGGACTACAAGTCAAACTCCTGCGCCTGGATGACCAGCGACATTTTCTGTGAGTGGTTGCTGTCATTTGACAGAGACATGCAAATGCAACGGCGCATGGTGCTCCTTGTGATGGACAACTGCTCCGCGCACAAGATCCCTGAGCAGCCCTTGAGAGCAGTCAAAGTTCTGTTCTTGCCTGCGAATTCTACAGCCAAGCTTCAGCCGTGTGATGCTGGTATAATCCGCAACTTCAAAGTCCACTACCGACGCATGATGGTGCTCTCCATACTTGCTCAGATCGCCGGAGGTGTGAAGGCGAAAGAAACAGCGGCCTGAGTTCGATTTGAGGGATGCTGTCAATCTGCTGGATCAGTCGTGGCAGAAAGTGACCCCGCGCTACAATCAGCAACAGTTTCCGTCATGCTGGTTTCCAACTTGGATCTGAATACCTACCACGGGAGCCTGTTCCTTTAGCCGGCTACGAAGAACCAGAGCCCTCTCCTCACACGTCTATGCAAAGAGTGGGGCATTTCGCTCGATGAGTACGTCAGTGTGGACAACCACTTGCCGACAACGGAGCCAGCAACGCTCTCAGCATCTGCTACATCCACTTCGGCATCAAATGTTGCAGGAGCAGGGGCCACGGAATCATCAGAGGAAGACGAAGCAAGCGAAAAAGAGACAGAAAGAGTCTCAGTTGGTGAAGTGTTAGGCTATGTGAGACAAATTAACTTGTACTGTCTGCAGCAGGGTGGTGTGTGATGCAGTCAACAAATCTTTTCATGTGTTTACTGACCTGTTGATGAAACACATAGTGAATGCCCGCCATCAGACACAGATCACAGATTTCTTTACTTCAACTTCCAGTGACAATCTGAACTGTAGAGAAGACAAAGACAGCGAAGGGTTCAAAACAAGTGGTGGGGAGGATGGAGATGATCGAAGTGAGGGAGGGAAAGCAGGGAATACAGAAACAGGGGGAAATTGTGAAAAAGAGAAAGCAAGCGAAACAAAAGAAAGGGAGATGAAGAAAAAGAGCTGGGGGGAGAATGCGGGGAACAAGGACGAAGAGACAGAAATGAGAAGAGAAACAGAAGGGCGGAAACGATAAAAAACACAGAGAATGATTCGGAAATCTCAGGAAGGAAGGGATGGGTGGTTTGAAAGAAAGGGAGAAGGGGATGGAGGAGGAACGAAAGATGATTGGGATTGGAGAGAGGATGATTTTCACTGAAAGAGAGGAAAAGAGAAGCATGCAAACGCCGAGTAAAAAGAGAAGGGATGGAGAAATGGAGAAGAGGTACACAGAGGCGGAGAAAAAGGATGCAGGAGTGAATGCGGAGGAGTAAGGGGGATGGGCAGAGAAGAGTGGGGGAGTGGATGGAATCGACCTGCAGAGGGAGAAACAGGAAAGAATGAAGATGAAAGAGTGCAAGGAAGGAGAGAAGATGACAATGGAAATGAAAGAAATAACTGCAATGTGGAAAACATGTGTGGGAGAAGAAAATGATGATGAAGCGAGAAAAGAACATGATGATGCATACACATGTATAAAAATCACCAGGGTACAAAATCCTGAGCCAGATCGATTCCACCCGACTAATAAACATTGGCAAAAAGAGCAATGTTCAAGATTGGGCTTTCCCTATCCCAAAGATCTACCAGAGAGAGAAATCAAGCAACAGCTTCGCCCACCTTCGCAAGTGGATAAAATTGTTGGAGACGGAAATTGTCTCTGTAGAGCACTGAGCTTTGAGCTTTGCGAGACTCAGGATTAGCACGGGCGCTTGAAGGAAATTCTGTTAGATTTTATGCTTGAAAACCAGGAAACATTTGCCGGATATGTTGGTGGTGACCTTGGGAGTTACTTGACGGAACATACAATGCAGGCCAGGGCATGGGGGGGTCCGACGTGGAGATCTTCGCCGCCGCTACCCTCCTTCAGACATCCGTGGTTGTCTACACGGCCATCGCCCCTTTCTCCAGAAAGTGGCTCACCCATGCCCCTCTCTCCGGATCCCAGATGTCCCACGCTTTGAGGAGAAGATTTATCTCCGAAACTTATGCGGACAGGCGCAATCCTTGGATTTCTGGAACTAAAATGATGAATAACGGCCAGTGTTCCTTTATTAGTTCCTTCGTAACGTAATGCCGTTTGGTCGCTGGTTGCTACAGCCATTTTTCAGTTTATTGTTGTTTATTGCTATTATTCTCACAAAAAAGTGAAATTTAGCCAGTGACAGACAGCAGGCCCTATTTTTTTCCATTTCATTTTGATGATAAGCGTATTGATCCTAGTGAGAAAAAATGTGTGCGTTTTTTTGTTTCTTGTTTTTTAATAAAGGAATGTAATTTGAAGGTGATTATAGCCGCTTCATGAGTGTCCTCGGACTGAATGTTGTTTCATTGAATGTATGTGTATCAGTGACAGCGACAATTATGTTTGTTATGTGTTGTGCATGAATGGAGGTGTGGGTGTGGCTGCAATTGATATGTAAGGTTTTGAAGGGGCTGTTATCGTGTTGTTTTTCAGTATCACTGTCTCAAGTTCCCTTTGACTGAATGGAGACCAGGGCAGGGCTTGAAGTGTTTGTTGTCCTGTTGTGTCACTGTGATATCAACAAAACTTTTTTAACACCCGCAACAAACTCATCGCTCGCTGGCGTTACATATACAGAGAGGAACATTTTCTTCTTCTAGAGCGTTCAGGCGCCCCGCGGTCATTCCGCTAGACTCGGGATGAGTTTTACTTGTGTGACATTATTTATCTGCCACCAGGGCAGCTGTCGCAAGCTGTCTTCTAAGTACTGTTATAGTGGTTTGAAAACCAAAAGAGGTTGAAGGGAGACAGAAATACAGAAAAAAATGGCCGAAGAAAAACAAAACAGAGAGGAACAAATTACTGTTGTTCCATAGACATGAGCCTAAAGGGGCATTGATTTTCAATCCGCTGTGCGAGAGAGAGAGAGAGAGAGAGAGAGAGAGAGAGAGAGAGAGAGAGAGAGAGAGAGAGAGAGAGAGAGAGAGAAGAAGAAGAATTGCTGATACTGACACCGAAAAAATGCAGAAGCCCGTTTATAAGGTAGTTGGGCTTGGGTTACTCCTTATATCCGAGAACTCTGTTATAAGGAACCTCGGTTATAAGAGTAAAAAATTTGGTCCCCGAGCGCTCCTTATAAGCGGGCCGAGTGTACATACATAACACATACATACGAGCATGCATGCATACATACATTCATACATACAAACATACATATATATGTACATGTATTACATACATACATGCATACATACATTATATACATACATACACACATACATATCAATTACTTTAAGGCATCAACTTGTCAAATCAACAAGAATGCTCAGTAGTCCATTGCATGTGCATCGATAAAGATCTTTCACATACTCTCTTTCTCTCTCTCTCTCTCTCTGTCCCCACGCCCTTCTTTTCTCTCTCCGGCTGGTTCCAATTCTTTGTCTGTCAGTGCTTTAGTCAGCTTTATATAATCTAATACTATTTAAAGCAAAGTTTGAAAGCCAGCATCTGTCAGTTTCAAAGGCTGGTTCATGAGGTGATTCCGCCTTGACCAAACACGCCTAGACCCAATCATGACAGACATGCTCAAGTATTTTACAATTTGTTTACATTTGGTTACGGGCAGTCATAACATCGAAAGTCCTGAAACCACTCTTTTATTAACCATGCCTAGTGAACCTATTACTAGAACAATCATTTTCGTGCTAAATCCGGCATCACTAAGAGCATAGCAAAGAGGCAAGTACTTTTGAAATTTGCTCTCATAGTATGTTTGAATGCGTCAAATGGGTTTGAAACCTCGATGACGATGCCCACCGAGTTTCGATGGTCGATGAAGCATAGATCAGGTTTCAGCCTTGGTAGATCTTCAACACCGTTTATAAGGACAGGCCTATTTGGAAAAACATCCACAAAATGCGTCACAATGCAATTCTGTAGCTCCTTTTGATGATGATTTCCACGCATCTGTCGTGTCTTTGTGTGTGTAGAGGCTCCTCAGTCGACGACATCCATTCAAGGCATGGGAATTTGTGTCAGATCGAAACCCGCACAAAGCACACTCTCTCCGGTAAGTATCAGGACAGCAGATATTGTTCACTGCATTGGTCTCCAGCAGCTGTAGACGCCCCATGCTGATGAACCTGGTCATTTGGTCACTGACGTTGGTGTTGGTGAGGTGTCCTACGGAGTGGGTCATTGCCGCATCCAGAACTGCATCCCGCGTGATTCTCCCTTGTTGTTGCAACTGCCGAAAATGGTGTGAATCTTCGTCCATTTGCATTCTTTTGATTGCGCTGTACAATTGTTTAGAATTACTGTAGCACGTTTGAACTACCCCATCATCGGAAGCTGGGAGTACTACTCCGAAACTGTCGCTGTTTTCATTGAATTCCAGCTTAAGATCCAGTCGCACGCACAGTTCATGGAGCTCAACGAAGGAAGAACGTGACCAGTTGACCTTGCTGCCTTTCCTTAACTTCCCTTCGGTGTCTGTGGCATATCCTCCAAAATTGATGTCGTTTGGATCTGCGTGAGGCACTTTTTTCTTTTCCATGTGGAGATGGAAACTGTTGCGCGCCACCATTCTGACATGTTGGTCATCACTGTTCAGAACAGAGATCAGGAATGAGATGCGTTTGGCGTAGTACATGGTACTTGGTTTCAACAGACCAAGGCAGCCTGTTTTCGGGGAAGGACCATGAGCGCTCGGCTGGAAGAAGAGAGTTTAGTTTGAAATGAATGCGAACAAAATCAACTATCTTATCTTCCAGAGTCTTCAGGAGTTTTTCTGTAAATTGGGATTGCTGTAATAAAAGCTCAAGTTTGAAGAAGCCATGACGTTTACAGCATCAATTTTCTTGCACAGCGGTAAAGGCCAAAGCGAATTTTTTTTTTCTAGCATTCTTTCAAATACCTCGCTCGCCTGCGCCAGCTGCTCTCTTTCTCAGAAGTTCCAGTCAGATTTGTTTGAAATCCAAGATACTGGTATGGCTCATCTTTTCCGTACATCGGTGTATCTTCCCCTTGCACCGTAACGTGGACGTTCTCTGTCACATCTGTAGAAGCCCAGTTGTTTTCCTGTACGTTGTCCATGAACGGTGGCACACTTTCTGTGTTTTACTTCCATTCCGTGTAATGCAGGAAGGTTTCCGTCTTATTTATCATTTCTTGTAAGCTCTCCCCACATGTAGAGTACACGATCACAGGGGTCTGGAGGAGGGTGGCTGCAGCCATAACTTCAACATCTGTTCCCCAAGACTTGGGCTGTAATGGGGAACCACCCTCGTCCGGGTATTCTGCCAAGTCGCACTCTAGATAGCCTGAGAACGGGGCCGGATTCTCTATCATGAAATGCATGATAGCTGCACGTACTTGTTCATGCTTTTCTTGAGTGCCAGTGACCTCTAAGCTCAATGCCCTATAAAGACAGTTTCCGTCTCCTATGATCCTATCAACATGCAAGGAGGGGACCTAGACTTGTATACGGTCTTTCTTGCAAAGTAGTGCAACTCATTTGAAGATTTAGTCTGCGGCATTGTAATATCCGCCATTCCTGGCTGGTAGGTACAAATGCCTCTTTTGCAGGAGGATGGAAAGCTGTGACACAAATGTCTCCCTATCAGAGGTCTCACACTCTCGTTCATGGCCTATCTCTCCAGCGTGCACTTCATAGTAGAAGCATGCCATTTGGCATGTGGATACCTAGACACTTCCTGAATGATGAGAGAGGGAAACACAATGGGTGTGACCTCTGGAGGGCGTGGCCATACATTTAATTAGGTCAGTGTGTCACGTTCTTTCTTTTTTCGTTTTTTGCACAAAACAATGCATTCTTGCAAACAAAAAACTGTTTCAGAATAACCCTGAGTATGTATTCGATAAGATGTATGAAGACAAGCCTATATTGAAGCTAACTTGTAAGACTCTAATAAAGTAGGTCATTTAAAAGTAGGTCAAAGTCCTTAAAATCTTATTGTTTTTATTTTTTTTACATTTTGTTTGGCTCCAAGTAGTTTGCAAAGTTCATAACTATCAGTGATTACCTTTTATAGCCTTTATAGCAGAAAAAAATGATGTAAACTTATTTTTGAAAATGAAAACAAGCATTTTGTCACTTAAAAAAACAAGTAGGTCAAGTATTTTTGACTTCTTAATGGCTTATCTTTACATGTTTTGGTATCAGATTTTACCAACCAGTTCAGCTGCTTCTAGAAGGGAAAGATGGGGTTTCAAGTACTTGATTGTCTCTATACTTATTGCCTAAGCTGACAGACTGTTGAGTTGCCTTTTTATATCGCAAGATTTGACCTATTTAGGACTCATTTGCTATCAATATACTATGTGGTTGGTTGGAACCGTTAGAATACGTCAGGTGGTTTTTCTTCCAGCACTGCCAAATCTCGGATGTGAACCAACCAGCGAGCATAGTTGACATGATCAATGGCAAACATCCAAGGTACCAACTTCGTCAGGCATTGGACATACATCTTGAAGTGTCCTGTGCGGATTGCATAGAAAAGCTGAAAAATACATAACTGGAAGTCCAGGGCCGTAGTCCAGTATGCAGACTGTGGCTGTTCATCTGCCATCTTCATGCTCCAGTCGTGGAAACCCCAAGAAGTGCTCGGGTCTGACTCCAGAAACTTTGTGTATGCACGCCACTGCAAAATGTGTAATGCAGCTGCCGTAACTTGGTGGGCATGCCTTGTTCTGGTCAGATGAGCTGCTTTGGCTAACAACTCAGCAATACCAGAGGATGCAGTCTCGGCTAGTGTGATGGCAGTATTCCATCCTGAACCCTTCAGCCAGTCCCCAAGCGTTTTGAACGCTGCCATTTTTATGTGAAGGCCTGCTAGCATGATGACAAAGTGTTTCTCACCAAATGTGTCTGGTCAGCACCACTGAATTTCCTTTGCCAGGCAAACAGTGGCTGGTCCATGCCAAGCACAGGTGTTCGTCCTGGATTGAGGTGTTGGGTGGCTGCTTTTTTCCGTCATGACATGTCTGATTAGGGAAGTGGAGTGTGCATTGTCCACATGGAGAGGTAGGAGTCCAGTGATGGCAGATGGCCTGCCATCTTGTAGCTGAAGAGATGCATGATAAGCAGCCCATGAAAATTCCATCTTCATTGTTCACAGGCTCTGTCTCCAGTGCTGCTGAGACATGTTTCAACCAGCATACTCCTTGGTGCAGCTTTGAATCTCAGGACTGATGTCTGGCTGATTACCTGCTGGTAATGGAGGCACCAGACGTTCCTGGTGTGGGTCAGGCACAGGAAACACATTGATGTATTCAGGTGGCAACAAAGGAATGGTGCGATTTCGGCTGTTTGCTCCATCCTCAATAAGTGGCCTCTCTTGCTGTTCACCATCATCTTCACTGAGTCTGTGCTGAACGAGGGAAATGCTGCTCCCATGGAAAGAATCTGATGAGGTCGTTGAAGTGGGATTGTGGTCTATATTGTCAGCTATACCAGCTACAAACAAACCTTTTGTCATGTTTGTTGGTACAACGTTTCCTCCTCAAAATCGTCTGCACACCTTTGTGTGCTATTTCAGATGAAATTGACATCAACCTGTCATAAGAAATCCCAAGTCCAAGATCAGAAAGTATGGTAATGAGTCCCTTCTAAGTTCTTTTTTCTGCGCGCAATTTCAGACCAAGATAAATTGGTAGAGGGGTTTCTCTCGGTCTTTCTTGTGGCGCTGAAATTTTGTGTCCTTTCCAATCCTTCAATCCTGAAAACAATCAGTTCTTTGCAATCCTTCGACAACTGAAAACAGTCAGTTGGGAAAGAGTGAGAACTGCTTGTCTTTGAGGTGTTGCATCATACTCTGATTGATCAGTAGATATTGGGCCATCAAGGATAAAAGCTCATGAGCGCTTTCAGAGAGGCTGGAACTGACTGTTCTTGGCAGGTGTCTTCAAAGACTCCTTTGAATTCCCCTTTTCCCCTTCAATATGTCTTTCCTTATGATCTGGGCTGCTTTGACCAATTGAAGAGCATCAGAATCAATAGCACACACACTTTTTCAAAGCATCACCCAGGTCTTTGTCAAATACAAGTATGACGTCTCTCCCTTGATATGCACACTTCAGATCTGATATGGCTCCTTCAGTCTTTTTTTTTTTTTTAGGCTTGCAGAATGTACCTTTTCGTCATTTAAACCAATGTGAGAGACGAGAAGTATATAGACGAAATAGAAATGTCATGCCAAAGACAGGGGCTGTTTGGGGATTATCTCGGAAGCTTTCAATATAAGCCACAGCATCAGCAAATGCAATAGCATGTGTTGTTGATCTGTTTTGTTTGTTTCTTCTGATTCTTGTGCCTGGTTTGCTGGTACACGTCTGTAGAAGGCAGACAGGCATTTAATGTGATAATGACAATCCATTGCCACCATGTTTTTGACAGCAAGTTTTGTGAGTAGCTCTTGATCCGTTCAGTTGCTGAGCATGTGCACGAACTTTATCATCCAGGGGCAAAGTGAGAGCTCGATGAAGCCCTGCTGCACCGGGAGATCCATTGCAGAATAAAGCATGTTGGTCCTGTGCCCATCTCATCTGTCTCACAGCTAGATTCATCTGCAAGTTTCCGTGTTTTCACAGGACTGGGTTTATCACTTGCTGGCTTTCTTTTCCTGTTTAAAACAGTGTTGCTTATTTTTTTGCACGAAAGGATTTGTGCCAAGAAGCTTTGTGCTTCCTCAAGGTCTCCTCAAAATCATTTCCTTCATCCAGTTTAGACAATGGAATAGAAAATGTGGACTCACCCAACTCCTGAAAAGCTGTCAAATTGTAAGCAACGTAGGTATACCTTGCTCCATCTCCTTTTGTTCCCTTTGCTGGGCATATCAAAGGTGCTTTGCTTAATGGGTTCTGGCACAGAGCGCACAGATTCCAGTCAACTGTCAAGTCATCAACTACTTCAGAGGGAAATGGTACACTGGGGTCGTCTATCCTCTTATATTCACGAGACATCGCCACTTTCTCACTGCCTACAGACTGGGAACTGCAACAAAGACAAAAAAAGCAAAACCAGAGTTTTGACGCCAATGGATGACCATACAATTTGCACTGATCAGTTTTGATTCCGATATGATGACAACCAACTTAGCAAGTTCACAGAACTGATTTTTTTATTTTTTGTTTTATTATTTGAGCATTTATCATCAATACAATTAAAATTCATGTTGATACGAGCTTATAATTGATATTGTTCTTTAAATAAGAACTGTGGCATTTGTGGTCAAACAGACACTGGCAGTAATATACAAAAAAAAAAAAAAAAAAAAACAAGAATCGCATCGGAATTCTGGCTGAATGCAGTCTTTATCTTAAGAAGAACAACGTGAATATTTTCTGATATCTAAAAACCGATTTTTAATCATTAAAAAAAGTTAAAATGGAAATAAAACTGGTTAAAGATAATGTATGTAAACTCACCAGCTGTGAAAAGGTTGTTTAGTCACAGTCAAATAGCTGCATTATGCTGAAAGCCGCTCCAAATGCGCTGAAATTTGGTTTTTACAAAAGACATAAAAATCAGTACACCAAGAATGAAACAAAGCCGTTCGCACGCGTGGTGGCCACGACCGGTGATACATTTTTTTGCACCCTCATAGGAATATTTGCAACCTAATCAGTCTTCTATGTATTTTTCCCTGATCACAAGTATGTACATAGACATTTCTGTTCTCAATTTTATTTGATATTCACATGTCTCAAAGGTTATTTAAACGGAAGAAACTTAATAGAACACCAAGTGAAACGTGTTACTTTTCACGTGGTTGACTCGTCTAAGTGTACACCGCTAGCGGCGATGACATATCCAGAGCAGGCGCGAGTCTGCTCCCCGACATTGGCAGCGGGATGCTTTGGCTGGTGCTATGGTGTTCTGATTGTGTCAAAAATTCAGTTATTGAAAACTTTGATCGATCACTGCTCCTAACACAGGGGGCTGTGATCGTGTTTCCCTCTCCAGACATAATGGCCGATCTCTCTCTTCACCCTTTTCCTCTGATTCCTTATCGCTCTCCACTGACCGTCCACGCCTCTCCTGTGACTGTCTACCCCTCTCCTCTGACACTCCACCCCTCTCCTCTGACACTCCACGCCTCTCCTGTGACTGTCTACCCTTCTCCTCTGACACTCCACCCCTCTCCTCTGACACTCCACGCCTCTCCTGTGACTGTCTACCCTTCTCCTCTGACACTCCACCCTCTCCTCTGACACTCCACCCTCTTCCCTCTGACTGTCCACCCACTCTCCTCTGACACTCCACTCTTCTCCTCTGACACTCCACTCTTCTCCCTCTGACACTCCACCCTTCTCCTCTGACACTCCACCCTTCTCCTCTGACTGTCCACCGCTCTCCTCTGACACTCCACTCTTCTCCTCTGACACTCCACTCTTCTCCTCTGACACTCCACTCTTCTCCTCTGACACTCCACCCCTTCTCCTCCGACTGTCCACCGCTCTCCTCTGACACTCCACTCTTCTCCTCTGACACTCCACCCTTCTCCTCTGACACTTCACTCTTCTCCTCTGACACTCCACCCTTCTCCTCCGACTGTCCACCGCTCTCCTCTGACACTCCACTCTTCTCCTCTGACACTCCACTCTTCTCCTCTGACACTCCACTCTTCTCCTCTGACACTCCACCCCTCTCCTCTGACTGCCCACCCCTCTCCTCTGACTGTCCACCCCTCTCCTCTGACTGCCCATCCCTCTCCTCTGACTGTCCACCGCTCTCCTCTGACACTCCACCCTTTTCCTCTGACACTCCACTCTTCTCCTCTGACACTCCACCCCTCTCCTCTCTGACACTCCACCCTTCTCCTCCGACTGTCCCACCGCTCTCCTCTGACACTCCACCCCTCTCCTCTGACACTCCACGCCTCTCCTCTGACCGTAGACTTCCATCCCTTTCCTTCCTCTCCTCCCGTGTCAATCCTCCAGTCTCCCCACTACCACCTTCGCTATGCTCTTCCTCCTCCATGCTACTCTTGCCGTGCTGTCTCTGATTTCGATTTTTAAACATATCAGGTATTGTTCTTTGGACTTTGACCAAAGCGAAGTATTTGTACATCCTTTCTGTGAAAGTATCCAACGGGCGTAAAAGAAAGTCGACATCACTGGATTGAAGACAAAACATTCTCAGTGTGTTCAAAGACTCAAGTGCCTGCAACTTTGTTATGCGTTGTCCAGTCTCCTCATCATGTGGTTCATCGTCATTGTCAGAGTCAACATGAGACATTTCTGGTGGCTGAGAGTCTGAAAAAGCATGCTGACTAGGTGCTGACGGCTGGGCGCATGTATGCTCGTCATCATCAACGTGGAAGTAGTCATCTGGAGTGACATTCCATTCCCTGTAAAGTCTTTCCAGAAGTGGGTCTAGCTTTGTGGGGTCAGCCTCACCCTTGGAAGAGTCATCATGGGAACGGCTGTTCTCTTCACGGTTTCTGCTTCTTCTTGGGAACTGTGTGGTCACTGTCACGGATCTTTTCTCTGACGAATCCTGCTTTTTTCGAAAACAATTTGCGATTGTATTTGCAGACACATTCTCCCATGCCTTCTTTAGCATTGTCAAAGCATTAAGGATGTTGATGGTTTTCATTTCAACTCCTGCGTCAAAATGGCCGATCAGGTTCTTCACGTACGAGGTCCTGTAGTGAACTTTTATGTTGAGGATCACACCTTGGTCAACAGTTGCACCTTGGAAGTTGCGTTTGGTGGCAAAAATAAAACTTCGGTCGCCACCAGCTTCAAGGGTCTGCATTTGTGCGCCGTGCAACTGTCCATCACGAGCAGCACATGTCTCTTCTGGGAGTGCATCTTTTCTGTCAAACTCAATGAGCCATTCTGTGAACAGCTCACTGGTCATCCATGCTCTCGGGCTCGCTGCATAACGAACGGGCAATGACCGCATGCCTGCAAAACATCTCGGATTTTGGTATTTGCCAATGGCAAAGATGGGTTCTTTCTCTGTTCCGTTCATGTTCGTGCAAACCAGAAATGTTATCCGCTCTTTTGATTTTTTCCCACCCTGGCAGGTATCTCCTTTAAATGCTAGACTGCAAATGAAGAAAAACAAATCCTACCGCATGTACTGCTTCTCGCGTCCGTTGTTTTGATGGATCAGTGGAAGAAGATCTGAACTGTTCCTTGTACTTTTTCCTTGTTTTTCATGATGGTAGATAGCGTGTTGTGTGGAATTCCAAATTCTTCTGCTATTACTTTCTTTGTCTTGAAAGGGCTGCTTTTCAACTTCGTTAATGAGTTCAATCTTTCTCTTTAGCGAAAGCGTCTGCTTTTTTCTTGGACGCCATTTTCGATTTCTGGCAGACGTCAGGGGAGAAAGTGTACTACGTCATCACTCCAACAATAACCCCTATTACTATTTCCGCACACCTTAGGCTATAAGTGACTCGTTTTTCAGCATCTCTTGCTTCACTTACCACGTTTTAGATGTCGACTTATCCGGAGGTTTCAGGAAAAGTACGTCGATTTACGCGATGTGTCGAGTTAAGCGACGTCGATTTATAAGTCGAAAATAAGTCACATAAAGAAGGCTTTTCGCCGGGAAAATGAAAAAGCGTCGACTTATCCGAATGTCGATTTATCCGATGTCGACTTATCAAAAATATACTGTATATGCATTTGTTTCACGAAACTTGAGATGTGTGTGTTCACAATACACTTTTGTCGTTGAGTGTTGACGCACGTCGTTTGCATTCTGATCAAATTGCAAAAAATTTCAGGGTCTTCAATAATAATGAGCAATCGCTTGTTTGAAATCACATCAGCATTGGT
>JADBJO010007717.1:18884-68047 GCA_016801955.1 Conus betulinus | reverse complement strand
ACTTCTGTTCAGCAGATATGACAATGATTGTGATGGATACTCACAGCATGGATAGAGATGGCAAGGATTCTGTTGGATATTGGCCAGCAGATGAAGACTGTCTTGCTGATGGTGGGAGTCATCTCTATGTCACAGCTTGAGATTTTCACCTCAGGTGGTCTGCCCACCTTTCCCCCCTTTGTTCAGATGAACCCAGGTGTCTAACATGCATCATACATCCTTTATCTGAGGTGGTCTCCCATATCTTTCCCCTCTCTCTCCAGCTGAACCAGGTGTCTCCACACCTCTTCCCCTTTCTCTCCTCACCTGGCCCCCAGGTGTCCCACATGTATCATGGCAATGTCCTGTGTCCTTTATCTGAGGTAGTCTCCACACCTCTCCCCTAACATGGCCCCCAGGTGTCCCACATGTATCATGCAATGTCTGTGTCCTTTACTGAGGTAGTCTCCACCTCTCCCCTCACCTGACCCAGGTGTCCCACATGTATCATGCAATGTCATGGGTGAGGTAGTCTCACACCTTTCCCCTCTCCCCTCACCTGGCCCCCAGGTGTCCACATGTATCATGCAATGTCATGGGTGAGGTGGTCTCAAACACCTTTCCCCTCTCTCCTCACCTGGCGCCCAGGTGTCCCCCATGTATCATGCAATGCAATGCCATGGATCTTTACCTGAGGTGGTCTCCACACCTTTTCACTCTCCTCACCTGGCCCCCAGGTGTCCCACATGTATCATGCAATGTCCTGTTGTATCATGCAATGTCCTGTGTCCTTTACCTGAGGTGGTCTCCACACCTTTCCACTCTCTCCTCACCTGGCCCCCAGGTGTCCCACATGTATCATGCAATGTCATGGGTGAGGTGGTCTCCACACCTTTCCCCTCTCTCCTCACCTGCCTCCTAGGTGTCCCACATGTATCATGCCATCTCACAGGTGAGGTGGTCTTAACACCTTTCCCCTCTCTCCCACCTGGCCCCAGGTGTCCCACATGTGTGTAGCAGTGTCATGGGTCAAGCTTCTTTACCCCCAGTGTGGGATCAGTCTAGTCATGTCCAGAGGGGAAGGTTTTCCCTGAGGAGTCGCATGTTTGATGTCCCAGTGGTACAGACTTCACTTTCTCCCACACAAGTTGGTATGGAGCGGAAAGCGCAGTTGAGAGAGAGAGAGAGAGAGAGAGAGAGAGAGAGAGAGAGAGAGAGAGAAAGAGAGAGAGAGAGAGAGAACTAGAATAGAAAGTGCTGTTGGGGAGAGAGAGAGAGAGCGAGAGAGAGAGAGAGAGAGAGAGAGGAGAAAGAGAGGGAGAGAGAGAGACAGAGAGAGAGAGAGAGAGAAAGAATAGAAAGCGCTGTTGGGGAGAGAGAGAGAGAGAGAGAGAGAGAGAGAGAGAGAGAGAGAGAGAGAGAATAGAACAGAACAGAGCGCACCTGGAGAGAGAGAGAGAGAGAGACAGAGAGACATACACAAAATAAAAACGGCAAAAGATGGACAGAAAAGGCAGCAAGACATCCAATGAAGTTTTCCTCTTTTTAGACTTTTCTGCTCTCACTTCACTGGTGGAACCCCACCACCAGAGCCTGTAATGGCCAACAGACATCTTAACGAATGAAACGACAGAACATTTGACCTGCAGATGACTTCCACACAGCCGCAGCCCTGTCTGTACAATGCTGAACATGCAGCTAAGCACCAGCAGTCAACCACTGCATGCATACATCCGACCGTTCTCCATCACATGAAATACTAAACGAATCATGAGGCATCACACTTGACCTCCCAGCCTCATTCACCTACCTTCAGCGGCAGACACCACCTGTTGGCAATGACAGGTGTTGCACGGAACACAAACGATTAAAAAGGAATTTTGGGCAGCATCCTGCAATGGCAATCACTGCCCTGTACGGTTGCGCCAAACAGAAAGCACTCAAAAACATACCTGTTGAACAAAGCGATTATAGGATTTTTTTTTTTTTTTTTACCTGTTGTGCTCTGGTTTTCATGACATCTGTTACCGAGAATCATGCGTGTGGAAGTGCGTATGTATGAACTCAAAAATTTTTTTTTTTTTTTTAATACTTCATGTACAGGACCACCAATCTCATACAGTGTCAAGATAGTTCAGTATTATCAGGGTTTTTTTTTTTTTTTTTTAACTGTTTATGTGTTGTGACAATTTCCATGTGGTCACATATCTAACAAAAAAAATGCAAACCACACTGAAAAAAAGCTGGTATTTCCTGTTTCCAAAAAAGCCATGACTCAAAATGGCTTGCAGTGTGCGGTCATGTCCAGCTAACAGCAATACTCTGCATTCCAAGTGGAGCGCTGATCATTCAACACGTGCTCTCGCATCAACCTCCACAAAACCTACAGTAACACACAACCCGAGTCTGCAACAGCCTTCATTTTGGTGCCAGTCATGTGTGGTGCAATCCACTGTGACTGAACCACGAAGGATCGGGCTTTTCCCTTGACCTGTCCACACTGCTGGCAACGAACCCAAAATGCAATCCTTTGTCTGGACTAAAAGGTCATCAGAACTAACGCCGCTGTCTGCCACGAACATGCACAGCACTGACCCGACTGTCTGACCTTCCACCCAGACACAGAACCAATCCTCGTGAAGATACTATAACATGGGGAGGGGTGAGGGGGAACAGCAAAGTGGAAGGAGGGTGGAAGGATGGGGGGTGGGGGTGGGCGGGGTGGACATGGGGAGAGGGGGTGTTATATAGAGCACAAATGAATCCAAGAGAATTAATTATATGATCACCCCTCCTCCCACCCTCCCTTCCCTGCAATCCCTGTAATATATATCTCTTACTTTTCTCTTGGTTCTTAGAAATCATAAGTAAGAAATCAGGAAGGGCGTGTCTTGCCTTAAAAATAAGCCTAATATTTTTTTTAGATTGGAAGGAAAGAAAGGAGTACAGAAATGAAGTGGAGCACGCGCACAGAGTAATGATTGCAAAAATGGTCTAAGTGTGCACACACATGGACACAAAAGACATCATCATGACACTGTAGTCCTGCCTACAATCACAGCTCTGCTCATGGAGAACAGGAGAACTACATTAAAACCTGTGAAGCTTTGATCCCCTGTTGAAACAGACAACTATAATCATGACAAGATCAAATACCCCTGCCGCCTGTGACAACACATCGCTCGCTGTTGAAACTGACAGACACATTCACACAACAAACAATGCATGATCAGTTTCCAAATGACAGAAGCAGTGTGACGTGCTGCATGTGAACAGAAAAATGACTGCACAATCAACGCTGTTATCAAAACTCTGGGGCAGCCATCAATGAGATGTCTGTGTCATATCCTGATTCAGATTTTGTATGGACATGCTGCATATGGACTTCAGGTTTTGCAAAAATATGTTATAAAAATGCCAGATAATCCAAAAACGTAACAAAAATCTTTCACACTACTTTGCCTTTGTATAGATCCATCAACATGGGCATTATAATGAAAAACAAATCTCTAAATTACATGTCACCCCATTCATATTCTGCATACTGCAAAAATCGAAACAAAAAATTGAAACAAGAACAAGAAACAAAAAAAACATCCCTCACATTCTCATTAAGATCAATACTTAATCAAGACTATCTTCAATTGGAGATTTCCAGCCCTTCATCTCAAAGAAAAAGCATATAAAAGTGAAAGTGTGCAGATTCAACACGGGGGAGGGGGTATGTTTACTCAATGAATACCCAGTTTTATCGAAAAACAAACAAAACACAAACAAAAATTTATTTATGACCACACCTACCAGTCACAACAATCACATCAACAACGATGGGAAACAATGGTGAAAGTCAAAACTGTAGAGGAAATCTCCCACATGACTAGCCACTCTAGACAGACAGTTGAAAACACTGATGGACAGATGAAAGCACAGACTAATGAATGCACAGAACCCAAACAAACTCCCTATACATCCAACTCTCTTACTTAGCTTACCCAAGTATGCCCACACACACACAGATACAGGAACACACATGCACATGCACACACACACACACACATGTTAAAGGGAAAAGAGATGTTCCTTTTACACACCCACACCCAAGTTTTTTCATATCATGGCCTCACTCTCACACACACACACCGTCTACCCCTTCTCACCCCCCCCCCCCTCCCCTTCCCAAACAACCCTGCTCTGCAAAAAAAACAACCACCAACAAACCCACATTTATACACACAAGCAAAACCAGACACACTCTCTGAAAGTCTCTCACAGTTTCTGGTTCTCCCTCCCTTCTGCCCTGAACACCCCAGCATATAGCATGGTATGCAGCAACTGAAGCACTTCATTCTCCTATCCACATTTCAATAAAAGGCTTCCACAGTGCAGCAAGACCACTGTGACAGGTGCTCCCTCAGTTCAGTAAAAGGCTTCCACAGTGCAGCGAGACCGCTGTGACAGGTGCTCCCTCAGTTCAGTAAAAGGCTTCCACAGTGCAGTGAGATCACCATGACAGGTGCTCCCTCAGTTCAGTAAAAGGCTTCCAAAGGGCAGTGAGGCACCCGCGACAGAATCAGGTTTCTCACGCCAACAATTCGACGACCAACGCTTGGGACACTGACGGCCAGGGCTGCGAGCGGGTACCAGGCATGGAGGACGTTGAAGGTCAGGTCTGGGTTGAGGGGAGACAACTCTAGCAGCATCTCCACACAGGCTTCGACCACTGCGGGGGATCTGACCACAGGACAGAAAAATTACATGATCCCACCACATCACTGTCATTTGAAAAAAAATTTTTCATGTTGTCTATATCAATTATATGATCCACCACATCACTATCAATTGAAAAAAAAAATGTAATGTAGTCTATATCAAAGCACCAAATCAATTTTTAAGAGTGGCAGGTGAGCCCAAGAAAAATGTATCACTGTTTAACTTAAACAAAATGCCCGCAAGTTTAAATCACGCAGTTTGCCATGAAAAAAATTCTGGCATCAGAGGAAGTTTCATAGGTACCACTGAATAAAAGCAAAAATCTATAAACCTATGAGGGAGGCACAGTGGCATGAATTCATTCAGACTGGTGCAGTCTGCCTCAGACCTGATCGTCAGGGAGTGTACCGACAGCCTTTCCTTACAATTATGACCAGGACCTCTTGTTCTCTCTCTAGATCTCATTCATTTTGGTAGTGTCCAGCTAACACACAAAGTCAGTATGTGGCCTTTCTGTTGTCTTCATTCGTGCAGACAAAATAGTGACGGCCTGTTTCTGCAAAGGTAAGGTAATATTCACAGCCCAGCCGACCGCAAAGGGTCACATTAGGGCTATCACCACACATGCTGTGAACTCACAAGTCGTTAAAAAAACAAACAAAAACAACAAAAAACAAAAACTCAAGCACAAAACTCTTTAAAATACACCTTGCAAAACACACGGAAAATTTGTTAAAAATCTTTCTTTCTTCCGTAGATCAGATGAAAAAAATGTTGATCTCTTTCAGAAATTCAAAGATCACATCAGGCGGGACATCTCTGAACAAGGGTTTTCACGGAGTCTGCTGTAAAACGTTTGACTCACATCATGCAAGAACCAAACACTCTACAAGAATACGTTTCACTGTGAGCGAATGTTTTTTTTTTTTTATTTATGAGATTACATGAGCTTCAATGATGTCGACCACATCATTACTTCCCTGGAATCGGTACATTTTTGGAGAAAGCTGGAGCCCGGAGGTTGGGTGCATGAGTCAGTCTGCATATATGCTGTTGATGTTTTAGGACACAAACTCTTTGTGGTCACTCACCTGTATAATGAAGGCGCAGACACCGATCACACACTGAAGCCTATGCACTACTTCTTGGTCACCAGAGTCACTGTTACTTAAGTCTGAATCCATTCACATACATCCATTACAGTCTACACTGATGTCTCAGTGGTTGTCGATTAAGCAATGCCTTGGGGGCTGGAATAGCTCGGTTGGTAGAGATCCGGACACGTAATCGTAATCCAAGGGTTGCAGGTTCAAATCTCCGCCGGGCCGTTTTGGTACAGGGGGATTCTTCCCTCAGAGTTAACATTAGTTCTGACTCCATTTCCCATACAGTCCTTTGAATGAAACTATAAACCGAGGTTCCGTGTGTGAATGCACACATAACGTCTTGCACACATGTAAAATCCTATCACCAACTTTCGGAAGGGAAGGCCAGTTTGGCCGTTGGTATGATGACACGTTACACATAGCATGTGCCTTCCCTGAAGATGGAGTATGGCTGCCTTATGGCGGGATAAAAAAACGGTCATGCACACAAAACTCCACTCCCTTTGTAGGGTAGATGGGATAATGCTTGCCTGTCCATATAGGGAGTGTCCGCAGGAATATCAGCCTGCGTACGCAGAAGAAGAAGCAATGCCCGAGCATGTAAATCACCCACAATGCCAGTCACACTGGATATCAGATGAAAGAAAGGTTGTTCAACTGTGGCTTGTAAGGAAATCTTAAATGTGGCACGGAACAGCAAAACAGTAAATAACAAACAGATTGAATAACTCTTGCTCCCATGATGAAATCAATAGACATGCCCGTAACTCCAAACGAATGCTGCTCACAAGGGGATGTCTCTTTATTTGTCCTGTGTGATCTGTATTATCATTTCTGCTCGGTGTTTAGGTGTCGTAAGCAGTATTCATCTGGGAGTTATGGGCGTGTATTTATTTCATTCTGGCTTGCACTGAAGCACAATGCACAAGCAGCTCTCAAGGCCTAAGGGCTTCTGGCTCAAAATGCTCTACCTTATCATATCCTATCATTCCCCAAATCATACAGTACTTATAGAGCCGCCATCTCCAGTCAGAGACCAAGTTCCAAGCACTTTACACCCATGCCCTTATGTACACAACTATCTGCCTGCCTGGGTAGAGAGAACCATGAAGCTGCCTGTTGCACTAATCATTCATCTCCCATATCAGTCATTCGAATGTCAAACACTCAGTTTTCACTAACTTATTTCTGAATCTATTCACAAGCATCCATTACTGCTTTCAGAAAAAGAAGTCCAACACTTAGTTTTTTTTTTTTTTTTTTACAATAGTTTCTTCTATTTTTCAACAGAGAATGCATGGTATGTGAATGTGCATCATCTGTACCAGCGGTTGAACTGGACTTGTCTTCTGAAAGCAGGTGATAAGATTTTCCTTGACGGTAAGGTAAGAGTGCGTTCACACATCGACCTTTAGCTCTTAGTCTCTTTTAACAAGACTTTTTTCCGGACCTGAATCTTGCTTGCAGTCTCTTTCACAAGACTTTTTTCTGGAAATAAAATCAGCACCAAAGTAAGCCCTGAGGAAAAAGACTCCCCTTATCAAAATAGCCCAGCGACTCTGGCCCGTGACACCATGACCATCAAAATCCTGAGTCCAGCACTCTACAAACTGAGCTATAGGGGCCCCCAGTGACTGGTATCGAATAAAAACGTAGTCACCCCTAACAAGTGAATATGGGCAGATAGGCATTTACAATGTTAATAAAAACATCTATATCATCATGATTTTTGGGAATGATTTTAATCCCACCTATCATGTACACTACAGGCAACTGTGAGAAAATCATAGACATGTCTACTCCAGTCATAACATGTACTCTCCTGTCATAACGTGAGAATTCATAATATGTATATTTCCAGTCATAATGTGTACTCTCCTATCATAACGTGAGGATTCATAATATTATATTCCAGTCATAACATGTGCTTTCCTGTCATAACGTGAGAATTCAAAATATGTACATTCCAGTCATAGTATGTACTCTCCTGTCATAACATGAGAATTCATAATATGTATATTCCAGTCATAATGTGTACTCACAAGTCATAAACACATGAATTCATAACATCTACACGACAGTCATAGTATAACAATCCAGTCAAATATGGGAATTCATAAAGTAATACATTCCAGTTGTAACACATACACTCCAGTCATCACATGAAAAAATTATGACATGTACACTACAGTCATCACATGAGAAATTACGACATGTAAACCACAGTCATCACATGAGAAATTACGACATGTACACCGCAGTCATCACATGAGAAATTACGACATGTACACCGCAGTCATCACATGAGAAATTACGACATGTACACCGCAGTCATCACATGAGAAATTACGACATGTACACCGCAGTCATCACATGAGAAATTACAACATGTACACCGCAGTCATCACATGAGAAATTACGACATGTACACCGCAGTCATCACATGAGAAAATTACAACATGTACACCACAGTCATTACATGTGCCCTCCAGCACACCAAGAGAATTCATTCTCACCCGCCTGTCAGCGTGACCATACCTCCACCACATTGACCAACATCCCAATGTTGAAAACTTCCCCAAAACATCATGATTTAGGAAACAAACTTCCTTGTGTGCACAGAAAAACAGGATCTGTTAGTGTGATATTCCGTGATATGACTGGAATGTACAAGTACCACTCAGTCTAGCTTATCAATCAGTCACGAAAACTGTGCCTATATCCCTAGCTGATGCTTTAGTACCATAGTGTTCAAGTGCTTCGGCTGTACGGATGATCGCTGGAGTCTTTTAGCCAGGGTATGACAACAACAACAACAATACTGTCTTCTTAACCTGGACCCATTTGCCTGAAAAGTTTTGTTTAGAACTTGATACTCTGAAACATGTTCATTGCTCACGTAGCCTTCACACCCCAAACAAGGGTCAAAGGGGAATAACCCTGGACTTTGGAAAAGTCTTGATCAGTGTTCAGACAGTTGATTAAGTGTTCAGTTCGTTAAAAACATGTTCATGGCATTGCATCATTCATGCCCCTAACACAGCTCAAAGAACACCTTCTGAGTTGATCGTCTGAATGAAGGTGGTTCTCAGGTCACAGGGAAACCAGTCTGTACTCACCGTGTTGTCTGGTGAGCACATGTCGAGCCTGAAAGCTGATCAGGTGATGAGAAGCACGTTGGGCATGCTTTGTAAACCGGGGCATGCCAATCGTCCTGAAAGGGGAGAAGAACAGGGCAGTGATGGGAAGGTACAGGCAGGATCAATTTAGTTCAGTTCATGTTGCTGATAGCCCAGCCGACCATAGGTGGCCAGATCAGGGCTGTCATCTTTGCCACAGCTGATATTGTACAAAGATTAAATAAACAGACGAACAAACCAATACACACACAAAGGGACACTTTTTAAACGCAGATTTTCTAAAACGCATAAAACAACAACAAAAAAAACAACAACAAAAACCCCTGACTAAATATCTTTCTACCATAAAATCTTTGATCAGAAGGAAATACCGATCTCTTTAGAGAACTCTAAATTCACATCAGGTGGGACATATCTTAACAAGGTTTTTTCTTTTTTTAAAGAGTATGCTGTAAAAGTGTTGTCCGAGTCCCAACACTCTGTAAGAACATGTTTCACCATGAGTGAAGCAACGCATGGAATGCACTGCAGAAGGCAGGGGCAAAGTCTGTAGCTACCCTAAAAAGAAATGATCTGGAAAGGGAACAGTGATGGAGAGATGAGCAGAGAGGGTACCACCACATGGAGGACCCTGTGGACATCAAACGTTTGTTACAATAACTCAACAGACCGCAGTGCCATTTCAGAGCTGTCTACTTGAAGAGACAACAATTCCAATCCTACAAAAGAAAGAAACAACAAAAAACAATATCTAACCCACCCCACCCCCCTCCCCCTCTAATTCATAGTTAACAACACAGAAATGAATTACTGCCATCCTTTCAGCTGTGCTGACATCACAAAGACCTGGAGGGTTTACACATGAATCACACAGCTGGATTCTTCAACAGCAAGGGAAGTCTTTACTTCTTGTTCAGTTAGATGTGAACACACATGCACACATGTCAATATCAAAACACAGGGAGGATTTTTCTTCTCCTCCCTCCAAGGAAGAGGGGAGTTAATGCTGACTCTAACAACAGATCGGACTTTGTGTCCTTGGTACACTGTAGAACAAGTTCTCTCCCTTGCCTGCTTCCATCCTCTTCACAATGGGTACATGGAGATGCACAGACAATTTCACACAATATATGCAGACTGCCAGCTAACCTACTTTCATCTTTCTGTGTTACGACCATATCTCGAGTTAACTGAATGCTGCAAGTCTATTCTCTAATTTCTTTGCCCTTTCAAAGTGAATCCTGAGCCTGACTTTCATGGTGATGACTCATTTCCATAGTCTGTCCGTGTCCAACCCTTCTTTGTGAGTCCACGTCAGTCATCAAGGCTTTCCAACCTCCACTGAAATACCATAACAAACAGAGACTCCACCATATCTCACAGGGGGTCTCCACACAGCAATGAACAAGCAGTTGCTGCTTTGAGAGACACCAACACATACCACATACCACCATTTCTTTTTTTCTTCAATGATTGGATTACCACTCACTCTATCAGCTAACAGATCGCCAGAGACACAGTGTCTTCTCCGTGACCCCAAGGCATGTCAGAGCCGACCGCCACACCACCAGAAGGCCTTTGGTTTCTGATGGAAGGTAAAAGGGGATGTAAGAGCCATCACCTAAATGCAGTCAGGCCCTCTGAACGATCTGAGGGCTCAAACACTTGTCTGGGGAAAAAGGGAGGTGGGGGGAAGGCTTCGTTTCCGACGTTCCATCAGACTCGCCTTAGAGTCTATTCCAGCCAACTACCTTCTGGCCTACTGTGTCAGAGCCCACCACCAGACCACCCTACCCCCATCCTCTCTCCATCCCCCCCCCCCCACTCCCTGTCCCACTGCCAGGCACTCGCCACTGAAACTTTAAAAAGTATTTTTGTAAGGTCCCACCGAATAACATAGACGAACAAATCACAACACAAAACACGACACACGTTTCAACCTCTGAGGTTGTCTTCAGGGAAGATATACAACACTCAGGACAACGAAAATGAAGAACATCAATTCAGTGTGAATGCCCATCTTGTGCCAAAACTGGATGAAGATAAGTGATTGCTCGTTCATTTTCACTGTCCCAAGTATGGTGTATCTTGCCTTAAGAATATCAGTGAGGTTGAAATGTAACATGTTTTGTTTTGTGATTTGTTTGTCTACGTTTTTTTTTTCCCGCGGAGCCTTATAAACACTAGTTAAAATGTGCTTAGATATCCGTCTTCAGTTGCCTCCCTTTGCCACCAGAACTCACCAATCAGCTTACAGATGATGACCACGCAGCCTGGTTTGACGCCCTCTGACCCTCTCTGGATCCAGCGTGTGAGAGCCGACCTGACGGTGCGCTCCATGAAATGGTGCACCATCCACCCCACCCCGTGGAACCGGCACAGCGCCTCCACGCACTTCACCAGCTCCGACACCCGCGGGGAGGTGCTGGCGGCGCAGCCCCCCTCCTCCACCGCCGTCAGCACAGCGCGGATATGTCGCCTCAGGATGAGTGCTGGGTCTTCTCTGGCTGGGTGCCAGCTGCACAGCCGCTCAAAGCACAGGCCCAGCTGGCAGAAAGCACAAGGGATTTTTGTTGTTGTTGCTGTTGTCTTCGAAATCTTTTTGTTTTTTTATGATGCATGATCTTGTTTCATGTGTAAAGGAATGCAAGCTGTTTCTACAAAAAAATAATACTGGACAAACTCATCAACAAACTCATCAAGATGAATGAGCAGAAATGTCTTGACAGATCAGAGAGAAAGAGAGGGGGGGGGGGGAGAGCAAATAGAGAGAGAGAGAGCAGAGAGACAGAGAGAGACTGAGAGAGAGACAGAATCAACAGGACAGAAGTTTGCTCTCTTTACACATAAACATCTCACATGTGCTGCTGGTTACTTGCAATATAAATCAAACACAAATTTAGAAAAAAAAAAAAAAAAAATTGAGAAAAATTTGGAATGGCCAGCAGCTATGCATTATCCATGGGAAAAGAGAAAAAAAAAAAGAGAAAACCCAGCAGTGTGGAAAGAGACGATCTCCTCTACCTATGAAGCGGTGGTGGTGGAAGTGGTGGTGAATGTGGGTGGATGGCTGCTGAAAGGTGATGCATTGTGTTTTTAACCACTGATGAAGCCCTTACCTGCGCTATGGGGGGGTTGAAGGCCACACAGCTCATCACAATGTGTTCCAAGATGGGCAGCATTCCCATGCAGCCTGCAAACACACGCTGTCCGCTGCAGACTGTGGGTTTGTACAACAACAACACAGCAATATAAAGCATAACATGCGCAATCTCCTATCAGTTTGACAGACATGCGTCAAACAATGTAACACATAATATGCAAAATGTCAAGTATCAACAATATAAAGCATAATACGCAAAAAATGTCAAGTATCAACAATATAAAGTATGATATGCAAAAAGTTAAGTATCAACAATATAAAGCATAATATGCAAAATGTCAAGTATCAACAATATAAAGCATACTATGCAAAATGTCAAGTATCAACAATATAAAGTAATAATATGCAAAATGTCAAGTATCAACAATATAAAGTATAATACGCAAAATGTCAAGTATCAACAATATAAAGTATAATACGCAAAATGTCAAGTATCAGCAATATAAAGTATAATACGCAAAATGTCAAGTATCAACAATATAAAAGCATACTACGCAAAATGTCAAGTATCAACATATAAAAGCATAATACGCAAGATGTCAAGTATCAACAATATAAAGCATAATATGCAAAATGTCCTGTCTAAAGGTTTGGCAGACAAGTAGGTCAGCAGGTCACTGATCAGGTATCTTAAAAAAAAAAAAAAGAACCAATAACAACAAAAAAAAGAAGAAAAAGAAAAAGAACTTTGTCAAAATGTGTCAACTGAACAGTACAAAGTCAGAATGTGTCAACTGAACAGTACAAAGTCAGAATGTGTCAACTGAAGAGTACACACGTCAGAATGTGTCAACTGAACAATACAGGTCAGAATGTGTTAACTGAACAGTACAAAATTAGAATGTGTCAACTGAACAATACAAAGTCAGAATATGTCAACTGAACAGCACAAAGTCAGAATATGTCAACTAAACAGCACAAAGTCAGAATACGTCAACTGAACATTACAAAGTCAGAATGTGTCAACTGAACAGCAGAAGGTCAGAAAGTGTCAACTGAACAGTACAAAGTCAGAATGTGTCTACTGAATAATAATAATAATAATAATAATGAATACTTATATAGCGCCTATTCTCGGCTAGAGACCAAGCTCTAAGCGCTTTACAATCAACACTCGTTTACACAACGGGCTGCCTACCCGGGTAGTGCCAACTGAAGAGCTGCCAGCTGGCGCTTCATTCAGTCATTTCCCATGTCATCCAGTCAGTATCGTTCAATATCAATCACTCATTTTCCCTTACTTCCTTCATTCTTTTTCCGTTTCTCACTCAGGGTGCATGCTATGTGTAACATGTCATCCATACCAACGGCCAAACTGGCCTACTCTTCCAAATGTTGGTGATGGGATTTTACGTGTGTGTGCAAGATGTTATGCGTGCGTTCACACACAGGGAACCTCAGTTTATAGTCTCATTCGAAGGACTGTATGGGAAATGGAGTCAGAACCAATGTTAACTCCGAGGGAAAACCCCCCCTGTACCGAAGCGCCCTGGTGGAGGTTTGAACCCGCAACCCCAGCATTACCAAAGATTACGAGTAAGGCGCTCTACCAACTGAGCTATTCCGGCTCCCGTTTAGTACAAGGTCAGAATGTGTCAACTGAACAGTACAAGGTCAGAATGTGTCAACTGAACAGTACAAGGTCAGAATGTGTCAACTGAAAAGTACAAGGTCAGAATGTGTCAACTGAACAGCGCAAAGTCAAAATGTGTTAACCGAACAGTACAAGGTCAGAATGTGTCAACTGAACAGTACAAGGTCAGAATGTGTCAACTGAACAGTACAAGGTCAGAATGTGTCAACTGAATAGTACAAAGTCAGAATGTGTCAACTTAACAATACAAGGTCAGAATGTGTTAACTGAACAGTACAAGGTCAGAATGTGTCAACTGAAAAGTACAAGGTCAGAATGTGTTAACTGAACATACAAGGTCAGAATGTGTTAACTGAACAGTACAAGGTCAGAATGTGTCAACTAACAATACAAGGTCAGAATGTGTCAATTGAACAGTAACAGGAGGAATGTGTTAACTGAACAGTACAAGGTCAGAATGTGTTAACTGAAAAGTACAAGGTCAGAATGTGTTAACTGAATAATACAAGGTCAGAATGTGTCAACTGAACAGTACAAGGTCAGAATGTGTCAACTGAACAGCATAAAAATTAGAAAGTGTCAACTAAAACAGTACAAAGTCAAAATGTGTCAACTGAACAGTACAAAGTCAGAATACATCAACTGAACAGCACAAAGTCAGAATGTGTCAACTGAACAGTACAAAGTCAGAATACATCAACTGAACAGCACAAAGTCAGAATACATCAACTGAACAGCACAAAGTCAGAATGTGTCAACTGAACAGTACAAAGTCAGAATACATCAACTGAACAGCACAAAGTCAGAATACATCAACTGAACAGCACAAAGTCAGAATGTGTCAACTGAACATTGCAAGGTCAGAATGTATCAACTGAACCGTACAAAGTCAGAATGTGTTAACTGAAAAGTACAAGGTCAGAATGTGTCAACTGGACAGTACAAGGTCAGAATGTGTCAACTGAACAGTACAAGGTCAGAATGTGTCAACTGAAAAGTACAAGGTCAGAATGTGTCAACTGAAAAGTACAAGGTCAGAATGTGTCAACTGAACAGTACAAGGTCAGAATGTGTTAACTGAACAGTACAAGGTCAGAATGTGTCAACTGTACAAGGTCCAAAAACAGTACAGGATCAGAATGTGTCAAAAACAATACAAGGCTGAAATGTGTAAAAAAAAAAAAAAAAAAGAAAAAAAGTACAAGGCCAAAATGACTGTATAAAAAAAACGAAAAGGTTAAAGTCCTATCACCAGAGAGAGACAGAGAAAGAGAGAGAGAGAGAGAGAGAGAGAGAGAGAGGAGAGAGAGAGCACATGTAAAACAATGCATATCTGTATGTGTGCATGGATGAAACATATGAGAGTGTGAGCAAGTGTGCTTGTGTTAATTGTGTGTACAGTTCAGCATCTTGCACAAAGACGAGCAATGGTCAGCTTCACCTCTGCACTCTGGTCAACTTATAAACATGGAAGTTTTCCTTTTTTTTAATGATTGATCCTCTTTTCTGTTCACTAACTTTAACAATCACAACAGTCCTGCACATATATAGTTCCTATCAGTGGAACTCAATTAAGTTTTCCTGTTCACATCCTTTCTCACTCCCCTCCCACCCCCACCCCCTCCTGCCCCAGCTCATGTGCCCTTTTAACTCTCTTCAGTTCGTTCCCTTGAATTTCGATCACCGGTGATCGACAGTTTTCTTCCCAGAATTATGGTGTTTAAAACAACATTTTTTTTATCTGAAGCAATATATCCCTTTAAAAAAACTGAAATAGACACATTCATCACAAAAATATTATTTTAGAAATAATGCAGAATGTTACGAAACAAAGAACATCCGTCATGCAAAAATCTCAAAAACTGTTGAGAGTTAAATCACCAGTGTAGCCATCACTCCCTTCCCTCTCCTCCAATACCCAAGTTACACAGCTCCCAGCCTCTGAAGAGACTTGAGAGGAATGTTTTTCGACAACTGAGAGGAATTCCTGACATTTGAGAGGAATTGCACCCAAAACAACATAATAACATTCCATACACTTTATTTTCTTTCCTTTTGTCAAGCGCTTTCATGGAATCATGTCCCCTGCCAATACATTGTGCACGTTTTACATGTTTGAAGCACACTTCACTACAATCCCATGACTTGTGTCATTTTTGCACTTCAGAATCATCGGTGCCTCTGCAGCGTCTTGACCCAAGGAGGGACGAAAATCAGTAAGGTTCTTCATGACAAGGCTGAATACTTTCACTAGGATCAGCACCACCATTCCCATCATAACAGCAGAAAGCAGCCTGAATCTGCACTTCTGTTCTAATTTCTTTTACTTCTCTTCTGCCGCAGGCTTAATTTGTTGTTTCAACATAATGGTGACGGAAGAGGCTAAATCGGAGTAAGTTTCCCAAACAGCTCTTTGGTTACATGAATGGCACATGTGCAAACTCTACAAACAAACATTTTTTTTTTCATGAGCAGAATCTTTTTTAAGTGCAATGACATGCATTTGACCACAATAATTTCTGCAGAAAGCAGGATGATTGACAGCTCTGATGTTGCTACTGCTACTACTCTGTATTACACCTGTGTCAGCACCATGACTCTCTTCTCCTTCCCTTCCCCCCCCCCTCAAACTCACACCTCCCCCCCCTCTCCCTCTGAATCATCTCCGTTCCTTCCTCTCTCCCATCCCACCTCCCCTTCCAACTCATCCCCATCATCCCTTTCCCTCCACACCCCCACCACTCCACAGATCACCAAGAGTCCCTTCCCTTCCCTGCAACACAGCGTCACCCGCCACTCCCCCCCCCCCCTCCATGTCACCTGTGTCACCACCACGACTCAGGACGGCAGGCCAGGTGGCCGCCACGGCCAAGGTCAAGGACACAAAGTCGGGACAGCCTTTGGTGATGGCATGGAAGGCCAGGACACACGCCTCTTCTCTCCGGCCCTGCGCCCCACATACCCCGACAAACAGCCGGCTGGTGGGACACAAAGAGTGTGCATCTTCAGCGCTGTGTAACCAGAGGGCTTGTTCTAACACAAACCACATGATCTTAAAAACATCGTTACTCTGAAAACTATGTTATCCATTGGAGTTCAAACACAAGCAACATGATCTTCATTAAAACATTTTTACACTGAAACTATGTCATCTATGGGAAGCAAGGGGAAAAAAAAAAGGGTATCTGCAGCAATTACGAGTGAGTGAAACTATTATTTGAAGATGTCTGATATAGAAGGTACAATACAAATGATCTTAATTTCAGTGGGGAGCTAAAAGGTCAGCGCTGAATCATCAATGCAAGTGTGTTTATATTTACAGACCACAAGAGAGAGAATGACACACACACATAGAGAAAGAGGAAGGAAGTGGGAGGGAGAGGGGATGGAGACAGAGAGAGACAGAGACAGAGACAGAGAGAGAGAGAGAGAGAGAGAGAGACAGACAGACAGTGACTGAGAAACAGGATGACAGAAGCAGGCAGGCTTACAGAGGTGTCTGGCAAAGAAGCAACAAGTGCCAATGACAAGAATCAGTGGGATGCATACAGAGACAGAAACAGGAGAGAATGAACGAACAAAATTTCATTTTACCAGGGTAACGAGACAAGCGAATTGTACATACTTTTTTTCCACCCAGCCCTGGGGAAAACAAAAAAAAAAAAAGAAGAGAAAAAAGGCAAAAGAGAGAGAGAGAGAGAGAGAGAGAGAGAGAGAGAGAGAGACAGAGACAGACAGACAGACTGAGAGACAGAGAGAGAATGACAGTGATAATGATTCTTTCACAATGCTAAAAGTAAGTACTGCCTTAGCCAGCCACATTTTGCTGTTACTACTGCACAAAACTAAGTACATCAAAACATGGTTACACTAACAAACTAACGAACAACCAAACAAAATAATACTAACCACCACCTAGAAACAAGCACTGGCATCAACAGTGAAATAAGCAGTTGAAAGCAAAACGATTATCAAAAAAAAAAAAAAAAAAAATCAACAATGGCAAAAAACATTAACATCAAAATGGCATAAATATAATATACACAATCTTAAATGGAGAAAACAGGGGGTGGAGAGAGAGAGAGAGAGAGAGAGAGAAGAGAGAGAGAGAGAGAGAGAGAGAGAGAGAGAGAGAGAGAGAGACAGAGAGAGGAAAGAAAGAGAAGCGATAGAGAGAGAGTAAGAGAGAGAGAGAGAGAGAGAGAAAAAGACAGAGAGAGGAAGAGAGAGAGAGGAAGGAGAGAGAGAGAGAGAGAGAGAGAGAGAGAGAGAGAAGAGAGAGAGAGAGAGACAAAGAAAGAGATAACGACCAGAAGCAAGAGAAGGGAAAAAAAAAAAAAAAAAAAAAAAAAAAAGAAACAGTGAGAGAGACAGAAAGACAAGAGAGACTCAGACAGACACGACAAAGGGACCAAGGGGAGACAAGACAGCTAGAAACATCAGCACCACCTACCACAGCGCGGCCCTTTGAATGGTGCTGGTCGTCTCAAAGTCTCTCCATCCAAAGATGGCCGCCCACACACTCTGTAGCAGGGGACGAGGATCACAGCGCTAAAATGAGAGAGGGGGGGGGGGGGGGGGGGGATGGTTAAAAAAAAAAAATCAAATGTTATGAAACACTAACACAAACAACACATGGTTTTAACCGAACATGAAGTTTACCTGAAGTTATTTCACGATGCCATTAGGTAGGGGTGTAGACATTAGATGAAGTGTGCATGGGGTCCCTGTAGAATCCTGATGGGTGGGAATGAAACCATTTCCCGAAACTGAAGAGTGGGCATTTGTATGCCTCTACCCAATGGCCACCTTGAAATAAATTTCAATGAAACTTTAACTCCTGGTAAGAACAGCCTAGAAATAAATCTCAGTGTCTTCAGGCAGGAACTGAATCATTTTTCAACTACTACTTGTGTTAACATGGTGATAGCACTGATCTGGCCCTTTGCAGTTGGCTGGGCTATAAGCAGCATCACCTATCTTACTTGTGTGATGACTGGTCAATGTATACACTAGCATCTAATGTCTCCGATGGTGCGATGTCTGCCCTGCTGAACCTGAGATGACAGCTATAGACAGAACACATTGGTGTGCTATCACAGAAAAGCACCGAAGACCTCTGAAGCCGCGCTTGGCCTCAAAGCCAGGGCAGCGAGACAGCGTCACCGCCAAGCAGAGACCACCAATGCCTCAACAACAGACTTGCAGTGTCCTGTCTGCTCCTGACTCTACAAATCACAGCTTGGACGACAGAAACCACTCCACATTGCACTGATGACCCTCATGACTACACACATGTGTCTACCTCAAGACTGAGGGACCACCACAATACATACGTACTTAGGTATGCATATATATTACATTTTTGTAACCAGTTTACACTACCAAATTTGACAAATTTATTTCTGATGGTTTGAATTTACAACTGTCTCAAAGTAACTGACTCGGTAATGTTTGTTTGTTTATTATCACTTTTGACTTGGAGCACTGCACTACTGCCTCAAACTGACTGACTTCACATTGTTTGTTTGTTTACAGTCACTTCTGACTTAGGGGCATTACAAATGTCTCAGGATTCCAATCCCTGGCAATGCCTGGCTTTTGTCCATCTTGCAGCATTGGGCAAAGCATCTCCACTCAGCATCGCTCTGGTCTTCGCACTGAGTTGTGTGGGTTGAATGTGTTGAGTTATCCACTCTTGCTTGGTGCAGTACAGTTTTTACCACCATGAAATAGTGTCCCTTGAAACACGCCTGCAAGGCTGAACTCAGTCATACCTGTACAGAACCTCTACAGTGCAGCTTTACAGACAGGGGGCTTACACTAACCAGAACATGTGGATTATAAAAAGAAAAAAAAAAAAGAGTGCTGGGCCTGAACTGTAGTAAACCACAACCAGATAATCACAGGCATAAAAAGGAGAATGTGATTTCATCAAGTCTTGCAAATAATGGTCACTAACTCACACAGTGTACACACACACACACACACACACACACACACACACATGCACCCACACACTTACACACACACACCCCAATCAAGAAACATTTACAAAACAAAATAAAAAAGGGGGGAGGGGCATGGCGTTGGGTAAGGTGCAGATGGACAGCATGAAAACACAAACTATGGCCAGCAGCTGAAACTGAACATGTGCCCGAGCAGCAGAATCAAATATATTGATGAAAAAGAGACGCATTTACAGAGCTGTTCATATAGCAGGAAGAGATTCAGACAAACGAAGTCCATATGAAAGTGAAATCCACCCCAGAGGGCGCACAGCAAGAAAACCAGCCAATGCAACAAGTTTCAGAAGAGGCAGTGGCATATGCAGAGTTGGACTGTCAGAAGAGGAGTGAAGAGTTTTGAGACAGATAACACTGGTGAACCACATCAGATGGGTCAGCTAGTCCTGATGATATCAACGCACCTAGACACAGACCTGGGTTTTAAATCTTGCTTCCAGAGGAAATACAGAAGTGCATAAGTTTTCACAGGAATAATGGAGAAAGTAGGAAGAACGGAAAAACAAAAAACGGAAAAGAACAAAGCAACAAAAACAACAGCCCCTACTCCCCGACACACACACACACATACAAACACACACACACACGAGAGACAAAAACAGCTCCTCACTGGCTCCACTTCCATCAGGCGAAGCAGCAGCCGCACACATCGTCTTTCGGTGGAGGTCAGAAAGGTCATGTGAGAAGGGCTGGGCAGCCTGAAGTGATCGTTGGCACAGGCTGTGAACACCGTGGCCTGGCGGTCAAAGGCCTCTCTCTTGACGACCTGCACACCAGGGAACCAGACATGTCAGCTTGGCCCGGCAGTTTAATGCCTCTCTCTTCACGACCTGTACACGAGGGAACCAGTGCACTTATAGACCAAATCTTGAATATTCAACATCCCATGTGTGGGAAAAAACACCAGAAAAAGAAATGTGACAAGAATCATCTTCCTTAGACATCTGCAGACTTGCATGCCAATATGATATAGAGCACTTGTATAAACATGTCCCACAATACTGACAATAGTTACACAGTTCCGGAATACAGACAATAATACTGCGGTCTCAGAATACAGACATTAATACTGCAGTCCAAGAATACTGACATTAATACTGCAATCCAAGAATACTGACATTAATACTGCAGTCCAAGAATACTGACATTAATATTGCAGTCTCAGAATGCAGATATAATACTGCTGTCTCAGAATACAGACAATAATACTTCTGTCTCAGAATACTGACATTAATACTGCTGTCTCAGAATACCGACATTAATACTGCAGTTCAATAATACTGACATCAAGACTGCAGTCTCAGAATACTGATAATAGTACTGCAGTCCAAGAATACTGACATTAATACAGCAGTGTCAGACTTCTGACGAGAATAATGCAGTCTCACAAAACTGACAACATACAGCACATTCAAGACAATAACTGCGATGGTCTGAACCCGCCATTTGGCTTGAATTTTCACTGCCAAAGTATCAAAATGAGTTGTTAAAAACAAACAAAAAAATTTTCTTTCGCCTTCTGGAAAAAAAAAAAAAAAAAAAAAAAAAAAAAAAGCAAGGAAAAGTGGCTCTACTGGCAAGTCATGATTGCAAAACGCCCAGCTACTCTGGACTGCATCAGCAGGCAGACTACTAGTCACATCAATCACTACCTGAAAGAGGGCCTTCAACTGTGGTGAAAGACATCTTGGCCTCCCCACGGGGGAAGGGAAGGGTGCAGGTGGGGTTGGGATGGAAATACTCACTCTACCTTCAGGCTTAAACAGATACTGACATACACAAACACTCAAGCCAGGACACGCAAGTACACTCAGAAATTTACATTCAGACACCGAGACAGATACCTGCACATACACATACATTCATGTCCAGACACAGACACACATGCTAGTCCAGACACAGTCCAGACACACAGACACATTCAGGTCAAGACAAAGACACACATGGAAACACACACACATTCATGTCAAGACATAAACGTACAGGCAGTCCCCTACCTGCACAACAGCTGACAGCAGACACGCCCACCACTCTGAAACTTCACCGCCCATCTGTGAAACCCTGCTGACCACTGTTTCCACCGACAACCAGGGACATAACTGGAACTCTTCCACCAATGCTGAAACCCCATCATACCACAGTTTCCACCATGACGCACCATAAGTAAATACATCATCACTTGACCGACAAGATGCAGATTCAAACTTTGCAACATAACCACTACGGCGAAGTGGTTAGTGTCATAAACTCCCAGCTAGGAAGAGGAAGTTGCAGGTTCGATTACTATCAGTGCCATTTACTTGTGGGGACTGTTCTACCCCGACCAGCTCTTTACCCAGAGTTGAGTTTGCCATGCGCTCAGTGGGGAAGACTGGGACCACACAGTTGAGTTTCATCCACTTAACGGATGCCTCTCTGAGAGCGTCGCTCAAATTTCCTGACCAACACTGTAGGTGTCTGTATCTCTCCGGCCTGGTTGATGCCAGGATATATATAAAAAGTAAGCGTAGTGTATAGTCCTGTCCTGCAGTCTCAGACTAGAATGGAAATCTGCTGCATCATCATCATCCTCAATGATGAGCATTAAAAATAAAGCCTCAAAATTCTGCAGCCCTTCATGCCCTGGTCTCATGGTGACCTCAGTTTTGATATCCCTTCCATGTCTATGGCCACGATTTGATCTGTTGGGGTCACCGTTATTAGCAAATTCATGGGGGCTGTCGTTGGATGGACGAGGTGGTGTCCCCTGGAGGGAGAGCTCACTCATGCAGGCTAAGCAACTATTGTTGTCAGTAGGGGGCTTAGTAGGTGATGTCCTGCATATGTTGGATCAGAACAGGCACCACTCAACACCACGGAAGTGACCTGGCAGCAGTGCAGTGTCTCCTCCAATGGGTCGCCTCTTGATGAACTGACACTCACTGCTCCCTGTGGATTGCCAATGCTGGTATGAGGTGGGCTGGGCTGAGCTGTGGCTATAGACGGAGAATCGGAATGAGCAGCATGGGTGCAATGCCACCAGGTGGCACAAAAGGTGGGACAGCATAAAAAAAACAAAAAAAAACAACCCTTGCAACAGCATTATCAACATTATGGGTTTTGTTCTCCCCCCCCCCCCCCCCCCCCAAAAGCACAAAATCTTGCAACAGCATTACCAACATTATGGGTTTTGTTCACATCCCCCCCCCCCCCCCCCCCCCCCCCCAAAAGCCATTATGCACCATATTTTACATCATCACCCGATTGAGAGGTAGCAGCTTAAAGCTTCCCAACAGTGTCACCGTTCTATATGGGTTCAAAAATACCCCATGACGTCCCAAGCCAGAGTTCATTTTGCTCTGGACATCAGTGGGCAGACAGGGACTGCACTGTCTGCCCTGTCCATGTCACAGTCGTTTCTTCCAGAAGTTGCTCCAATGTGCTGACTTGCAGTTCTCTTTTCTTTGCCATCTGCTCTCTATGGCTCTCTCGGTGGCATTCCTCCCACACAGCTCATTCTGTCGCTGCCACTGTGCCAAGCACAGCTCTACCCAGGTTGGGTGTGGGTGCAGTGCTGGCACCATTGGTCCCCCAGAGCACAGCCTGACGAGTGCTCCTAGCACCTGCACCTCATGGGCCTTGATGTCCAAGAATGGAGGCGGGTGGGTGCACTGACAGCCAAGACGACTGGTGCTTTATTTAAGGCAGGCGTAAGCCTAAGTGTGTATGGGGGAAGTTGAGGGGGGGGGGGGGGGGGGGGGGTGTGTGTGTGTGTGTGTGTGTGTGTGTGGAGGAAGGTCACATTGAGTGATATGACAGTAATGCAGCCCAGGCAGGCACTAACGACACGTAATAAACGATAAGAGTTATACAAAGAGTATCATTTAAACACACAACTCCCCCCTCCTATCAACCCTTTTTTTTTTTAAAAGTCAGAACTGAACCCTCCTGTATACAGGCCAACATACATGACTATAAATGTAGATACCCTCTTTGCACCAGGTGCTATCCAACATACCTACCTTCGCTGCCATCTCCTCTCCACACATAATAAATCTTTACATCTATGTGCTCCCATATTCTACCACTCTTCCTCGCTCTCTTGCTTTAAAACAGGTCCTATACAAACTTGTACCTTCGTCTGTGTACTGTAACAAGTTTACACCATTACCAAAAAAGAATCCCAAACAAATGGCTCTCCTCTGATGAGATCTGTAAAACTGACACACCACATTGCATCTATCCCAGTTAAGCTTATCTCTGAACTGACTCCCTACACCATGTCTACACCATGAAACCTATTTCTGGACACATCACACCATGTCTTACACCATGAGACCTATCTCTGACACATAACCACCATGTCTACACCATGACACACCACCACACCACATCTTCACCAGTGAAACCTAACCGACACGTCACACCACATATTCACCAGAGAAACCTATCTGAATATCTCTGACACAACACACCACATCTACACCAGAGAAACCTATCCGAGTGTCTCTGACACATCACATCACACCTACACCAAATAAACCTATCTGAGTATCTCTGACACACACACCACATCTACACCAGTGAAACCTATCTCTGACATTCATCACACCATGTCTACCCATGAAACCTATCTTTGACACATCACACCACATCTACACCAGTGAAACCTATCTCTGACACACTACACACAACATTACACCAGTGAAACCTATCTCTGACACATGACACCACATCTACACCAGTGAAAACCTCTCTGACACACTACACAACATCTACATCAGTGAAACCTATCTCTGACACATCACAACGTCACATCACGTCTATCTACACCATGAAAACCTATCTTTGACACATCACACCACATCTACACCAGTGACACCTATCTCTGACACACTACACAACATCTACACCAGCGAAACCTATCTCTGACACATCATGCACACCACACCTACACTGGTGAAACCTATCTCTGACACATCACACCACATCTACACAAATGAAACCTATCTCTGACACACCAGTGAAACCTATCTCTGACACACCAGTGAAACCTTTCTTTGACACACCAGTGAAAACCTATCTCTGACACACCAGTGAAACCTATCTCTGACACACCAGTGAGACCTATCTCTAACACACAGTGATACCTGTCTCCTACCCACACTCCATCCACACCAGCTAAAAAAAAACCCTCCTCCACCCCCCCCCCTCTCTACCTCCATCCACCACCTGTCTCCCCCACTCACCCTCCACCCGCTGCCTCACAGACCCCAGCCCCCAGCAGGCAGGGCCTTTTGGGCGGGCCACAAGCCAAACAGGTCTTCCTGGGGATCCCCAGGTCCCGCCTCTCTCTGGTCCAGGACCTCCTCCTCCCACCCGTGTTGGGCACACTGGGCACTCTGGGCACAGACTGGGTCCAGCCTGGAACCTTCCTGTTCTCTGCTGGTCCGGGGGGACGGGTGGGAGGTTGGACAGGCGGTAACTGGAGTCGTGTCTGTGCCACCGATGGTGGTAGAGGGGGAGGGTGGAAGCGGTGGTTGTGCCACCGCTGATGGTAGAGGTGAGGGTGAAGGTGGTGGTAAAGAGCGGCGGTTGTGGTGCTGTTGGAGGCGAGGCTGATCTTGCTGAAGATGCTGGTGCTCGGTGGTCCGGTCTTGCTGGTGGAGACGTTCTCCTGAGTTTATGAATGAGTGCCAAGATAATCTAACAGTCTGTTATCGCAGTTTTTGTTAAATGCGAGATAATGCATAATTCAGTGTCAGTATGGCATTCTGTGAATGCCAGATAATTCAGTCATGATGACAGTTTGTGAGTGAACCAAAACATTAACAGACCCCCTTGCACAACAGAAACACATCACAGAACTACCTACCAAAGTAACCACAGCGGCAGAAAGGTCATACAAACGGACCCATCCCACAACATTGACACACACACTCAGAACTTGAAGTTTCAGAGAACTACTACACTAACAGACCTAATTCCCACAACACACATACCACAGAACTGCCCCCCAAAGTAACTACAGCAACAGAAAGCCATACAGACCGCATTCCCACAATACACACACTAGAGATCTTATTCACAAAGTATACACAGCAACAAAAAGCTGTACAGACAGACTCCATTCCCACAACACACACACTACAGAACTCATTCACAAAGTATTCACAGCAACAGAAAGCCGTACAGACAGACCCCATTCTCACAACACACACACATACAGAACACATTCACAAAGTCTTCACAGCAACAGAAAGCTGTACAGGCAGACTCCACGACTGCAACACTACAGAAACTTATTCACAGAACACAGAACTCACCCGTACAGCAGCCTGCTGCCAACACCTCCTCAGCTGTCTCTTGGCCTCTTCCACTTGACGGCCCAACCCACCGGTCACAACGGCCACCTCTCTCCCACAAAGTTTCCCCTGACCTCCCGGGTCCCTCTGCTCACATGGCGCCGCTGCAAACGGAAAGTCTGCGGACTGTGAGGCAGACAGACCATTCTTGGATGCCATGGTACCTTTCTTGGGACTGGTCTGGCGCAACAGAAGGGGGAGCAGGTGCTGTCAGACATTTCTCGCCTTGCCAGGGACAGCAGCAGGCTGCCCTCCTCCTCAAGGTGGCCATTATCCCTCTTTTTTGTGAACTGGTTGCACAGACTTTGGCTTCACTTCGGGTTCTCTTGCTGGTCTTGCTGGGAAGGGGGCGAGGAAGGGATAGTCTGAGGAAGGGGGGAAGGAGGGGTACTCTGGGATACGTTCACCTTCTTGTTATCAGATTCTCCGTAAGGAGAAGGCCGCCTGCAATGGTTGACACAGACCCTCCTTTCCCACGACTTGCTGGTCAATGGGGGGAAAGGGATAGTCTGAGGAGGTGGGAAGGAACGTTCGCAAGGATGCTTTCTGCCCTGTCTGAAAAAAGATTCTCCGTAGTTCTGGTCGCTGGTGGCACTGTCCCACGACTGGTCATTAGAAGCTGCAACTCTGCTTCGCTGCTTTTTCCCTGTCTGAAAAGACTTAGAAACAAGCTGCAACTCTGCTTCCAAGGGGGAAACTGAAGGGGGGAAACTGATCTATTAGTATTACCAACTTCAAAACCTTTCACTTTTGAAGATTTTTCACAGGGCAAAGCATGTCCTTGCCCTGGTCTTTTTGTGGGCGTCTTCTGTCAGGACTGACCTGGGGGCAGTCCCCTGAGCGAGGCTTTTGCCCTTCCGTCCAGAACCTCTTCCAGAGCCTTCAGTTCCCAACCCTGCTTGATTTCTGATTCTGTGGGTTTTCTTGCGCACGCAGTGCAGCTGAGGAGGTGAAGGGGGAGTCTGAAACAGGGAGACGACCGTCTCTAACTTTCGCCTTCTACTTTGGTCGGAGGAAGGACACAGGGGGGACAACTTGCAGCTTGTGTGTGAATAGGTCGCACACCAACAGTGCGTTCAGCTTTTCCGTTGCGTCGCCTTCCTTTTCTCCCCTTTCCTGTGAACAACCTTACCTTCTTCAGATGATTCAACGCTGATGTCTCCAGGCTCCTTGCTGGCTGGAGGAATGATTTGCAAAGTTCTGGTTTCCTTGATGAACGATGAGAAATGTGTTCGGATGTGAGACTACCATGTGAAGACTTCTCAGTATTTCTGTAAGAATCATTCATCACCACAGCTGCTGAAGCTTTCCCTTCCTTGTCCCAATCTGAAAGGTCGGTGGTAAACATCCACCAGCCAGCTCTGGACATCAAAACCTGTGGATTCTGGCTGTTTCGGTAATGAATATGACCTGTCAAGTTCATGTGGCATTTGCAGGTAGCGGTGAATATGTGTCATCCTGTTTGACAGTAAGCACAGAGCAAGATGGCAGCAATTCCACTGACTTGTGTGCAGCGTCCTCAACAGAATGTGATTCTTCTCCTGCAAAGGACGGAATGTGATTTGCACTATGCACTCTCTGACGTCTTTCTCCATGCGAAGGCTTGGTAATACAGTAGCAGTTTTTTCCGTCTCTACAGCCCTGCTATCAACGGAAAAGGCTGGGGAATTCTGTCTCTGTGGTACTGCCTTCAACAGAACTGGTGGGTGTTTTTTGTCTCCATAGTCCTGCTATCATCAGAATGGTTAGATTCTCCTGTCTCAAAGAGAATAGAATGGCTCGCTTTGCCTGTCCTTACAGATCTGCTGTCAACACAACGTCTTGGTTCAACTGTCCCTACAGCCCTGCTATCTACATAACAGCCAGGTTCTCTTGTCTCCCAAAACCTGCTGTCAACAGAATGGCTGGGCTTGCCTCTCTCTCCAGACCTGCTATCAGCAGAATGACTGGGTTCTCCTGTCTCTACAGACCTGCTATCAGCAGAATGACTGGGTTCTCCTGTCTCTACAGACCTGCTATCAACAGAATGACTGGGTTCTCCTGTCTCTACAGACCTGCTATCAACAGAATGACTGGGTTCTCCTGTCTCTACAGACCTGCTATCAACAGAATGACTGGGTTCTCCTGTCTCTACACACCTGCTCTCTACACAGAAATGTCCGACTTCTTCTTTCATCTCTACAGCCCTGTTATCAACAGAATGGCTGGGTTCTCTCCTCTCTCTTCAAAGCTTTGTTATATACAGATGGCTGGGTTTCTCCTCCTGTTACTACTCTCCCTGATGTCAGCAGAATGGCTGGGGTTTCCTCCTCCTCCTCTACAGCCCTCCTATCAACAGAATGGCTGGGTTCTCCTCCTCCTCTCTCTGCAGCCCTCCTCTTAACAGAATGGCTGGGTTCTTCTCTCTCCTCTCCCTACAGCCCTGCTCTTAACAGAATGGCTGGGTTCTCCTCCTCTCTCTCTACAGCTCGGCTATCAACAGAATGGCTGGGTTCTCCTCCTCTCTCTGCAGCTTCTGGCTATCAACAGAATGGCTGGGTTCTCCTCTCTCTCTGCAGCTCGGCTATCAACAGAATGCTGGGTTCTCCTCCTCTCTCTGCAGCTCTGCTATCAACAGAATGGCTGGGTTCTCCTCTTCTCCCTACAGCCCTGCTATCAACAGAATGGCTGGGTTCTCCTCCTCTTCCTACAGCTCTGCTATCTAGAAACAGAATGGCTGGGTTTCTCCTCCTCTCTACAGTTCTGCTATCAACAGAATGGCTGGGTTCTCCTCCTCCTCAGCTCTGCTATACAGCTCCTGCTATCAACAGAATGGCTGGGTTCTCCTCCTCCTTCTACAGCTCTGCTATCAACAGAATGACTGGGTTCTCCTGTCTCTACAGTTCTGCTATCAACAGAATGGCTGGGTTCTCCTCCTCTCCCTACAGCTCTGCTATCAACAGAATGGCTGGGTTCTCCTCCTCCTACAGCTCTGCTATCAACAGAATGGCTGGGTTCTCCTCTCTCTACAGCCCTGCTATCAACAGGATGGCTGGGTTCTCCTCCTCTCTCTACAGCTCTGCTATCAACAGAATGGCTGGGTTCTCCTCTCTCTCTACAGCTCTGCTATCAACAGAATGACTGGGCTCTCCTCTCTTTATCTACAGCTCTGCTATCAACAGAATGGCTGGGTTCTCCTGTCTCTACAGCTGTGCTATCAACAGAATGGCTGGGTTCTCCTCCTCTCTCTACAGCTCTACTATCAACAGAATGGCTGGGATTCTCCTCTCTCTACAACCCTGCTACCAATTAGAGCAGTGGGTCTGTGTCTCTCCTCTCCCTACAAGACCTGCCATCTACGGAATGGCTGTTCTCCTCTCCCTACAGTTCGGCTGCTCAACAGAATGGCTGGTATCTAAGTTGACTCCCTACAGCTCTCTTGGTCTGCAACCTGGATGCCATGTGTGGTTTTCAACTTCCTGGCGCTTTGGGATCCACTGTTCTGCCCTTTCTGTTGCAACAGATGTATTGCTGGCAATCCGGGAATAATTCTACTGATGATGTGGAAGATGGCTTCCTCATTCTGTTCTCTGTCATCTGTTCAGCTGAAGAGGATGGCTTGCTGTTCTCCATATACTGATAAAGTCACTGTTCGACCAAAGCTTTCCCGAAATGTTCTTCCCCAATACTCACTTTTCCGCAGGACTGATTCTCTGGCGTTTGATGCAATCGCCGCACTCCCATTGTCAAGTCCAATTTTTATATCCATCAACAGCAGGTTGTGATGTCAGTTTTCTTTGCAAGTAGCTCTGCTCAGTTCCCTGGTACGGTCGCTCCACTTGGACAATGGAGTAACGTCTCTGGGTTCTGCCTCGCTTTCATTTCTTTCTCCGAACTGTTCCAGTTTAGGCGCTGTTTCTGCAACTGTCAGGGGTACCACTATCAACCAGTGTACATTCCGAGAAGACTGGGTTACTCATTCTCTGCCTCTTGGAGCGTCTGGTCCAATGTTGAATCGGGCAAAGCCAGCGCACTGCCAATGAGCAACGCTAATTGCTGTCTCGCTTGGTGAGACTATTTTTTCGCTTTCTTCTTCCAGAGCCTGCTCTGCTTGAGATTCCATCCGTGTTGATACATTCTCACCTTTGTCTAAACAGGTGTCGTCATACCGCTGACAGGCCAGCAACACTGTTTCTGCGACCAGTGTGGACCAACAGTTGCATGTTCCTACAACAAGGGAATGGAACCAACGCTTCATCCTCAGTGCTAAGGCTATTTGTGGGTGTGGTGTTTTCATCAGTATTCTCTATCGCGGCCTGAATGAACCTGTCGTCTCTGTTACTGCAGTCCACTGTTTGTTCCTGAGCAGTTGATGAAAAACTGTTGTACTGTCAATGCTCCTGGAGTCACTGTCTGTTCTTGTTCAACTGTTCAATGGCTGTGTTGTCTGCATCCTTCCTGCTATGGTACTCCTGAAGTCAGTGTCTTCAATGACAGATTTGTGGTGGTTGTGCTGTCTAGACCTCCCTGTTTTCATTCCTGAAGTTTGCATCATCACTGACAGGTTCCATGGTTGTATTGTTGACACCTGTCTGTTCCTGTTCCAGAAGTCAGCATCTTCACAGAAGGGTTCCATGGGCTGTAATGTCCATACCTTTCCTGTACACATTTCTGAAGTCAGTGTCGTCGGGTTCTGTGGTTGTATCATCTGTGCCTGTCCTGTTGATATTCCCTAAGTCTGGGTCTTCACTGAAAGGTTCCATTCTTATAATATCCATACTTTTCCCATAGACGTTCCTAAAGTCAGTGCCTTCACTGGAAGGTTCCATGGAAGTAATGTCTCTATCTTTCCTGTTGATATTCCTGAAGTCAGTGCCTTCACTGGAAGGTTCCATGGAAGTAATGTCTCTATCTTTCCTGTTGATATTCCTGAAGTCAGTGCCTTCACTGACAGGTTCCATGGAAGTAATGTCTCTATCTTTCCTGTTGATATTCCCTGAAGTCAGTGCCTTCACTGGAAGGTTCCATGGAAGTAATGTCTCTATCTTTCCTGTTGATATTCCTGAAGTCAGTGCCTTCACTGGAAGGTTCCATGGAAGTAATGTCTCTATCTTTCCTGTTGATATTCCTGAAGTCAGTGCCTTCACTGGAAGGTTCCATGGAAGTAATGTCTCTATCTTTCCTGTTGATATTCCTGAAGTCAGTGCCTTCACTGGAAGGTTCCATGGATAATGTCTCTATCTTTCCTGTTGATATTCCTGAAGTCAGTGCCTTCACTGGAAGGTTCCATGGAAGTAATGTCTCTATCTTCCTGTTGATATTCCTGAAGTCAGTGCCTTCACTGGAAGGTTCCATGGAAGTATGTCTCTATCTTTCCTGTTGATATTCCTGAAGTCAGTGCCTTCACTGGAAGGTTCCATGGAAGTAATGTCTCTATCTTTCCTGTGATATTCCTGAAGTCAGTGCCTTCACTGGAAGGTTCCATGGAAGTAATGTCTCTATCTTTCCTGTTGATATTCCTGAAGTCAGCGCCTTCACTGGAAGGTTCATGGAAGTAATGTCTCTATCTTTCCTGTTGATATTCCTGAAGTCAGCGCCTCACTGGAAGGTTCCATGGAAGTAATGTCTCTATCTTTCCTGTTGATATTCCTGAAGTCAGCGCCTTCACTGGAAGGTTCCATGGAAGTAATGTCTCTATCTTTCCTGTTGATATTCCTGAAGTCAGCGCCTTCACTGGAAGGTTCCATGGAAGTAATGTCTCTATCTTTCCTGTTGATATTCCTGAAGTCAGCGCCTTCACTGGAAGGTTCCATGGAAGTAATGTCCTATCTTTTCTGTTGATATTCCTGAAGTCAGGGCCTTCACTGGAAGGTTCCATGGAAGTAATGTCTCTATCTTTCCTGTTGATATTCCTGAAGTCAGGGCCTTCACTGGAAGGTTCCATGGAAGTAATGTCTCTATCTTTCCTGTTATATTCCTGAAGTCAGTGCCTTCACTGGAAGGTTCCATGGAAGTAATGTCTCTATCTTTCCTGTTAATATTCCTGAAGTCAGGGTCTTCACTGGAAGGTTCCATGGAAAGTAATGTCTCTATCTTTCCTGTTAATATTCCTGAAGTCAGGGTCCTTCACTGGAAGGTTCCATGGAAGTAATGTCTCTATCTTTCCTGTTGATATTCCTGAAGTCAGTGCCTTCACTGGAAGGTTCCATGGAAGTAATGTCTCTATCTTTCCTGTTGATATTCCTGAAGTCAGGGTCTTCACTGACAGGTTCCATGGTTCCAATGTCTAGACCTTTCCTATTTGTGTCTAAACCATTTTCTTCATCAGCACACTCTGGAACTGGTCTGGATGCACTGTTCTTCTCTGTGCCTGTCCAATCACTCGTGACGTCCACCACCAATGTACCCAAGTCCCTTCTGAATGCCTCTGGCAAACCCTTGGCGCACGTCTTCATCCAAACATCAGTGTTTCTATATGATGAATCCAGCACATGCCTTGAATATTTTTCTGACAAACTGTGAGGCACCGCCGGCAGCCTCCTGCTGGCTGCTGATGACAGACTGGCATCTCCTGGTGTCTTGAAGATCCCGACACGAGCTTTGGTCACCAGATCTGAACTGTGTGAGACACATGATGCATCACAGCTTGCGCCCTGATGCTGACCTGCACCTGTTTCTGAACTCACCGTCGCAGCGTTAGTGTCCTGTTCTGAGGTGTTACTCTGCGGTGAATCTTGTGTCCTGCAACTTTCCTTCAGCAAAGCGTTTGGCTGAGTGCGGGGGGTCTGTGCTTCAAGTGAAAAACACCTTTTCTCATTCAACCCAAATCCACAGTGTCTCTGTGATGACTGCGCTGAAGACTCCGAACATTGTTCCACTAAACGAGTGAGGGATGATTCTGACACCTGAAAGTCTGCTTCCTTTACAAGACAGTCATCTCTTTCTGAAGATTCTGTGATCTCTCTCGCAGCTGCTTGAGTGGAATGACTTTGTACGATGTCCATGATCTTGCCACTTGCCTTTCCTTGATAATTATGATGTGTGTGTGCTTCATCTATAGCCAATGATCTGCTGTTTTCTGACCCATTGCTACCATACCCTTGTGGTCCTTTAACTGGACGATTTTCTTGCTGATGACAACCATACCTTGGTGCTCTATTTTGTCTCTGGACCATTTTTGGACTCATTTCCATCAAATCTTGTTGGCCCATGTGCTCTCTACAACTGCTACTTTCTGAAAGAAAAAAGTCCCCATCTGACATGTCTGATGTCCTAAAATTCAACTCCCCGGCCGAACCTGACGGAGAGAGAGAGATGTTTGGTACACAGTCACTGGGCATTGTGGGAACGGCATCCTGAGAGTCGCTGTTTACAAAAAAGGAATGATCGCACATGTGGTGAATATAATCGGTGAAAGACGTGGAGGAATCATCCAGCGGAAGGTTAGGGAGTAACGACAGATGTCCGACAACTCTGAACTGTCTAACGACGAGTGTTGAGAGGCTGTGCCTGAAGCGTCTGTGACTAGACAGAGACTGGTTTCCACAGGTAGTGATACATCACAGCATTCACCTCCAGTCTGCCGCTGACCTTTGAAGGCTTCCTGCCAGTGTTGTCCTCAGCAGGCTTTAGGCAAGATGCTACACAGACCTGATCTTTATGACGGCATTTGTCCAAATCACCAACGGCATAGAGTTGACCAGAACCATTGTCTACATCCTCTCCAGCACTGTTTCTGACCGCTTTTGTAATGTCTTCACAACAAAATCTGGCAGTACCAGTGGGCTGATCATTCTGAGCTGCTTGTCCAGGTGCACTGGCCGTGGTTTCAGCCCATGTTGTGTGTCTGCAGCTTCCCTCATCGTGGTGATTTCATACGATGCAGGCAAGACAGCGTCCTTAGAGAGGAGGGCGCCAGTGCCAGGTGTAACGGCAGCTTTGCAGGTTGTCTCTGCTCCATCCGTCATATCCAAGTCCATTTCCTGTCGGTGAAGGTTCTGCTGACACGCCCTCTTCTTTGTGGTACACATCCACGGTATCGTCACTGCCAGTGTGTTGATGTTCACCACCAGATGTGTTACCACACTCACAACTGTCACCTTGTCTGATGCTTATCCTTTCAGAACACCTTTTGACACCTGGCAATGAAACACTGTAGTCGGTCTCTTGCCTTGAAATGTCACTGGAGACAAACTCTTCAAACAGATGTGTATCGCTTTCATGGCCGATGCTCCTTTCAGTCTGAAACATGAAAGTTCGTGTTGCCAGTTCGGTGACAGCTTCGGAGATTGAGTTATCATCAATGGAAGTGACAGCTTGTGTTGGCAACTCTGTGTCAGCTTTGGAGACAGCGTCATCATCGGTAGAACCAACAGTTCCAGTGTCAGCCCGATTCTCTGACAAATGGGCAGTGTTTGCCAGGTCATCTTCCGTCCCTCGTCCCACAAGTCAGCAGGGAGGAGAGTTGTTTGCCATGCTGGACACTTCCACCAAGACCATCATCTTCAGCCCTGTGGAGGGAACACTCGGACACAGGATCTTCCATGCAAACTGGGGCTACAGAAGCTTCCGATGAGATGCCGCCTTCAGGGGACTTCCTGTCTGTTTCAGTGATGATGTTTGTGTCTGAGGTGTGGCCCATGCTGGCTTCAGACAACCAAAATCAGGAGGGTGTTTCTGACGGTCAGTCAGCAGCTCATCCACAGCCCTCACTCCATCTTTTAAGTCCTCACCCAAACACTCCAGCTGATCAAGTTCAGGGTCACCTCCCACACCTACGGTTTCCCTTGTCTACACTGCTTCCAGTGTTATTGTTTTTACAGGTGAAGTGATATTTACTAAGGTGTGTCTCTTCACAACTGATGTGATCTCCAAAAGAATGTCTGCAGTGTTCAGCCAAGGGGTCACTCTGCTTCCCCAAAGCCTCAGTATTGTCGGTGTCGTCTGTGCAGTGTTCAGACCTCATGTTTCAGAAGCTAATTGACAGTCTGCTCATAACGAGACATTCAGATCTGATTCAACAGTGCGACCTTCCAAATGACACTGGACAGCTTCACCTGGTACAGTATCTCCACCAGACAGTAGGGACCCCTCAGTAGTAACACTGTTCTCAGCGAGATGCCTGATAGCACCGGCTGCATTCTTTTTGTTCATGTGATGTCCATCAGGTTCAAAAGCATGATCATTTGCATCCTGTAGGCTAACACTGTCAGCAGAGGTGCCATCTTGAGTGTGACCTCTGATGAGGTCAGCTAGGACTGTACCGTCACTGTGGCATTGAACATGGTCCTCAGTAGTATGGGTGTCCGTGTGTTTCCCGATGCTGTCTAAAGACATGTCCTGTTCTGTGTGTGTGTGAGACAGTCTGATCATCACACTGCTGTGTCCTGCTGCTCTGTGTACCCCTGGGTCCCCACATCACAGGTAACATCAACACTTGCAACCCACATCGGCAGCTTGAAATGAGTCTTCTGCGAGCTGCCACCATGCCCCCTTGTGTTATTTTCTGAATGGAGTGTGGCAGATTCAGCTGTCATATTATCTTCAAGATAATGGACGCCCCCTTCAGCCATCAAATCACCCTCAGCCTTTGGTTCCTTGTCTTCAGCACCAACATTACCTTCAGAGGTGTTTTGTATCAGTGTCATCTGTCATGCCATCATTGGACTCTGACCATTTCCACTGCAGCATCTTCAACGTGGATGGCTTTCATGGCTGCTGGCTGTTGATAGAGTCATGCACAGATATCAGCCATGACATTATCCTCAGAGTTGCCCACTCTTTGTTTCAGCCGAGACGTTTTCCACACTGAAAACTTTAACCATGGTGTTCCCATCAGCTTGGCTGCTAGCTGTGACACCTCCTTCAGTGCACAGACTGTCAGTCAGTCGTCACACTGTCCACGGTGACATCTCCCTTGAAGACAACATTGTCAGTGGCGTTTCTGGCACACTCAAATCTCATGTTGTCATTGTTCTGCCCCTCGCTATCAGCAGTAATACTGTCACAGAGGACAGTTTCAGCAGTGACCTCATCGTCAGCACTGCGTCTTTCCATTCCACCTGTGGTGTCCACTCAGCACCCTGACTGTAGGGACAGGTATTGGTGTTACCTTCAGAGAACAGCTGGTCTGCTCCAGACAGGTTTTCACCTTCACTGAGGAATCTGACAGGATCAGTCATGCCGCCACCTTCCCTGAAAGTTCTGGCACTGCTGTTACTTTCAGTGTAAACTGTTACAGACTCAGGTCTCTGTCTCTCTGCAGCGTTTTCTTTCACACCAACACCAACTGCACTGTTTTCAGCGGGTTGCTGATCATTTTCCGATGTAAAGCACACTTCAGAATCCTTCATGATGAAGTCACCGCCTCTGCCCACTGCGTTTCACTCCTGATGGCTTCCTCACTTTTTGTTTCTGTGGTTCCAAACATGGGGTGAGTGGCAGCATCCAGATCAGATGCAGCCACAGGCTGTTGAACGACATCTTCACTGCAGGATTTAGCATAGAGATCTTCATGCTGAGTACTTTGCATTGTAGTGGAGTTCTGCTTGTTGAGATTTTCAGTACTAGACTCAGAGTCAGTGCCCTGAATTGTAGCCACAAAGTCTGACAGTTGACATTTTGAGCGCTTGATTCACACTCAGTGCGATGGATTTCAGCTGTAGTTGTATAGCTGATATTTTCAGCAATAGATTCACATTCAGTGCTATGTACTGTAGCTGTAGTCTGTTCCCCAATATCTGCAATGGAAGGTTCATGCACAGCATTACGTACTGAAGCTACGATCTGATCTTTCAAATATTCCATGGAAGATTTGTGCTCAAAATATGGGTGCTGTTGCTGCAGTCTGTTTTTCTGACATCTTCGGCCAGGGCCATATGTTCGGTATCACATGCTGTAGCAGCAATCTCTTTTCCTGCGGAGGAGGAATCATACTTGACAAGAGCGTTAACATCGGTATCACTAGAGTCAGTTCCACTGATCACAGGCCCTGGAGGTCTTTTTGATTTTTCCGAGAAAGATGAGGTGAAGATTCTGACCTCTTCACTCTGGTTCCTTCATTTTCACCTGTGCAAGCTGAATCCGAGTCAGAAGTCGAAGACAACACGACGATTCCAAGGCCGCGAGCCAGACGCTCTCCTGAACACATGGACTGAAGGCGACTGATCACAGAGTTTATCTGCTGCTTCTTTTTCAGCCATGTTGGACGCAGATTCCTCTGATCCAGAGTCAGAAATGACCATGGCTTTCTTTTTCTTTTTCCGACAAAGGTATGCCAATGCCACATTCTCATCCAAGGAGTCATCATCACTACTGCTGGCTCCACGCACTGAATGCAATGAAAGATACCTGGATTTTGTTGATGTTTTTGGTACGGGTGTGAAGGATGACCTTGTTTTAGTCGCAGGTTTGGCACGAATGAACCTCATGTAGTTCACCTGCCGTTGCAGCTCCTCCAGCGCTAGACAAGTGACGTGTGAAGAAGCTGCGAGGTGAGATGGTTTCTCCGGTCCACCCCTGGACTTCAACACGTTCTACCTGTTGTCGTCGTCTGACTCTACACTGCCTTCTGTCAGACTTCTTCCTTCTTCTAACAACGCTCTTCATTTTCGTGTTTACCTGAAGTCTGACTTGCACCTGCAGGGGAAGAGACCACGTCATCAAAGCTGCAGAAAGCCTCCCTGTTGTCGCCACTATCAGACACAGATGGGTCATGACCAGGGGACAGGGACAGTGCACCCTCTGACCCCATGAGGCTGGTACCCTATTCCTGATTAGCTGTCTTTTCTGTTCAATGGCCTGCTGGGATTTGCTTTCAATCAGATCTGTCGCATTGATGTTACGTGATTTACCTCCCTTTTCTTTTTGCTGGTTTTCTTCTCGGTCCTTTTTTGTACACTCTTTGCACTCTCTGAGGTCCATTTCTTGTTTGATTGATCTCTTCTGTTCTCTGTGTTGTCAGGATAGGTTTCTGGCCTCCCTGCCCGGTTTGTCTTTACGAGGATCACTTGACTTATTCGGTGTCCTTTCAGGAATGACATTGTGTGTTATCCATTCCCTGCATGGTTTTTGTTTTCTTATCTCTTCTGTTGACTACGTCCTGACCTGGAAGGCCTGCCACCTGTTGGTTCTTGTTTTGCTTTACTGTCAGGGGTGATCTCCAAAGCCCTGTGTATGCCTGGCACAGCTTCGTTCTGATGTGTCCCCTCTGCAAGAAGCCTCAAGTGCTTGAAAGACTTGCATCTGGTTCGCCCACGTTCCTTCTTCGACATCCCTCTGTGCATAGTCTCTGGAGTATTAGAGGTCTGTTCCTTGAGAAGCTGATCTTGGTTTTTTCACAATATTTTCAGAAACTATTCCATGACCACCTGAGCTCTTCTTATCTTTGGATCCTTGCCTTCTCTTCTTCCCACCCATCTCAGGAATGATCAATGGAACGTCAGAGGGTTTTCCATCACAGGGCTGATTTTGGGCTCTTCTCTTTCTCTGCAGGGAAGCAATTCTGCTGTCGTCAATTGAGGTGTCTGGACTGCTACGGTCTCATCAGTTTTGGTGGTTGTGAGATTTTGCCTTTCCCCTGTTGACTTCCGCTGTTTTCCATTTCTTCACTGATGTTTTCTAAGATTATTTGAGGCCTCATTTTCAGGCACCCGGTCTTCATTCTTCTCCAGCTCTTTACAGCTGCTCCCAGAGTTCTCCAAGCTCCCTTTCTTCTTGAGATACTTGTTCATCCCATTAGAAACTGGTACTTCTCTATCTGAGCTGTGACACCGTTTCTGGATGCCCCTTCCTCTTCACCATTTTCTCTGTCTTGTCAGAGACAGTTTCTCCTTCATCTGTGCTGTTAGGTCTCGGTGTTCCACCCCTCTTGCTCATCATTCTCCCACCATAAATGATTTCCATTGCGTCTGAACTTTCACCTTTGGTTGTTTGTCCCCTCCTTTTCTTTATTTTCCTAGTCCGATTCTGAGGAGTTTCCCCTTCTCTGAAGTCTCGTGTGTAGGTGGCTGGTCCCTTGTCTCTATCGTCTTCTCAGGAAGGATCACTGAAGTGTCCAGGGTCTTCTTCCTAAACAGCAGACTTCTGTCCTTCAGTAGGTCTTCAGACAGCATTCTTTGGCTGCCTGGACGCCTCCGTTTGAAGGGCTGACCTTTTTTCTTCTCCACCTCTTCAGGACACGCACCCAGAACGTGAGAGGTGTCATCTCCACAGGTCGAACCATTCCTTTCAGACACCTTGTCAGCTGTGGTTCCTGAACTTTCTGATGCCTTGTCAGCAATGATTTCTGGAATTCTGCTCTTTGGAGAAGCACCACTTTCAGGGACAGCGCTCTCTGACATGTTTTTCAGCAATCTCTGAGGTTGTGACTTCTGCTGGCTGATCTCTCATCTCACTACAAGACTGCTGGTGTTTTGGAATGCATTCTACAATGACACCGCTTGGTTCTGGTGTTGGATACAGGTGCTGAAAGTTTGTTACTGATTGCACAATATTGCTGCCTAGTTCTGTCTCAGGAGAAGGTTGCTGGAGGCTATTACGGGTTCCATAATAGTGCTGAGGGATTCTGCCTCAAGACCAGATTGTTGCAGGGTTGTTACTGATTCAAAGATACTTCTGTCCAGAACTGTGAAATCGTGGGTGTCCCAATGATAAGGTGGGGGTCCACGTTGCTGGTGCTCTGCACTTCCTTCAGAGAGTCGCTGACTGTCTCCTGATGTTCTCCAGCATCGGAACTGTTCTTCATAGCTCTGCTGCTCTTTCGCGGCTGTTTGGAGCTGCCATCAGATTTGTGAGTGTGCACATGTGTTGTGGTCTGGCTGTCCTCACTGACCAAATGCATGCCACTCAGATACTGATCTAATGTGAGGTGATGGTCATCGAGGTCACCCAGCTGGCCCAGGTCATTATCTTCAGCACTGAGCTCCCCTCCTGGTCACAGTCTCCAGCACTAGTCTCCCCCTCCCGATGACTGAGGCCATAGCCCTCCACACCTGTCACATCCACTTCAGCCAGGATTCTGAAGGCACTGTTACTGTCGTCAGTGCTGGGCCACCTTTCCTCTTCAGGACAGCCCTCAAACCACTGTCGCTTGGCCTCGCAGGGTCTTCTTCAAAAAGTGGGTTGCCATCGTCCTCATTCATGGTTGGACTTTGTGTAACTTAATGGCTTCATCACTTCCCCTCTCACTGATCATACTTCTGTGTGGACACTCTGGGACCAGAATGGCCAGTTTCTGACACACTGTTTCTCTGAACAAAAAGGGTGTGAAGAACCTGCATCAGCGAAGGTGAGATTTTCCTGTGAATACCTTTGACCAGCGACACGTTCACAACCGACAGGCTGACCCTCAAATACCGCCCCCTGTGGGTATGAACAGGGCTGAATGGCAATCATCGCAGGTAACACGGTCACCGGCGCCAGACCTGTGTAGTCTGAAGCTGCTCCCCAGCATGCTTCCCTTAGAGAGGGCTGACGTTATCAAAGTGGACCTTAAATTCTGCAGACTTTCTTTTCTTTCCGTCACTTCTCCTAAGGTGTATCATCGCCTTCCCGGAACTATTGATTGTCACTTTCTTCACAACGTGTACAGGCTGAGATCTGTAAATCATGTCCAGTTGATTGGTCAAACCGAGCGTTTCGGCACAAAAAGACCTCCCCGAGTCTTGTCCATCTGACAAAAGATGGGTCTGTGAAGATGGACACAGGTCTGCTGAAACTGTCAGAGTCAAAGTTGGCCTGTGTGCTCTGTTCCATCACTCCCATAGCACTGACTTCAGGCTCCAGGTCAAAGTCTGCCTGTGTGCACTGTTCACTCACACTTGCAGGAACAGGTTCTGGACACACAGTCTTGGAGGCCTCACAGACCTCTGGGCTGCCTTGCCATAAAGATTTGTCTCCCACTGTCTTTTCTCTTCTGCTGTCAGAAGGTGGATGATTCAATGAGATTCCAGAAGACTTGCTTCCTTTGACCAGTTTTACCTCGCTGTGTCCATGGTCATCAGAACCTTTGACCTCTCCTCGGCTGTGTCCAGGGTCACCTACACCTCCGACCTCTCCATGGCTGTGTCCAGGGCCACCTACACATGTGACCTCTTCTCCACGGCTGTGTTCAGGGTCTTCAGCATCTCTGACCTCTCCATGGCTATGTCCAGGGTCACTTACACCTCTGACCTCTTCTCCACAGCTGTGTTCAGGGTGATTAGCATCTCTGACCTCTCCAGGGCTGTGTCCATGGTGATCTACACCTCCGACCTCTTCTCCACAGCTGTGTTCAAAGGTCTTCAGCATCTTTGACCTCCTCCCCTGCTGTGTTCAGGGTCATCAGCATCTCTGACCTCTCCAGGGCTGTGTCCAGGGTCACCTACATCTCTGAACTCTCCATGGCTGTGTCCAGGGTCAACTACATCTCTAACCTCTTCTCCACAGCTGTGTTTCAAGGTCATTAGCATCTCTGACCTCTCTAGGGCTGTGTCCAGGATCATCTACAACCTCTGACCTCTTCTCCACAGCTGTGTTCAAGGTCTTCAGCATCTTTGACCTCTCCCCTGCTGTGTTCAGGGTCATCAGCATCTCTGACCTCTCCAGGGCTGTGTCCAGGGTCACCTACATCTCTAACCTCTTCTCCACAGCTGTGTTCAAGGTCATCAGCATCTCTGACCTCTCCAGGGCGTGTGTCCAGGATCATCTACACCTCTGACCTCTTCTCCACAGCTGTGTTCAGGGTGATCAGCATCTCTGACCTCTCCAGGGCTGTGTCCATGGTCATCTTCACCTCTGACCTCTCCAGGGCTATGTCCAGGGTCATCATACACCTCTGACCTCTCCTCTGCTGTGTTCAGGGCCATCAGCACCTCTGACCTTCTCTACAGCTGTGTCCAGGGCCATCTACATCCAGCTCACTGCCAACACCCAGGAGATTCTGGTTCATAAGGTTTCACACCGGAGACTGCCTTTCATGGTTCTGTTGATCATGGCTGTCACCAACACTCAAGGAGTTTCTGAACACTTCCTTTTCACCTGGTGCTGAAACATGGACGTTAGCGTCCTCAGTGGAGCGGTGGGGCCCGTTCTGTCCAACAGACTGGGTGCCCGTGGGGGTTGAGGGGTCATCATCATGGTCGTAGTCAGTGTCGCTGATGTGGGTCAGTGGTGTTGTGATAATCCACAGTGTCTATGAAGCTGTCAGGGCCAGCATCAGCGTATCTCCCTTCAGGAATTGGCTGCAAACACGAAGATGGATCATCCAAGTCTCCACACAAAATAAGGGTCTCTTAAGTGACAACACAAAGATGGGTCACGAGTCACCACACAAAGATGGATCACATGAGTCACCACAAAAAGTTGGGTCATCTAAGTCACTACACAAAGATGGAGCATCTAAATCATCACACCAAAATGGGTCAGGTAAGTGACCACACAAAGAAGGGCCCTATGAGTCACCCAAACCACAATTTTAAAAACACAATTTGCTAGAGATTCTTTAATTGTTGACTTGAGTGGTTGGCTACAAGAAGTGAAGCCCCCAAAAAAGTTTCCCTTGTGTTTTGATAGCCAGGAAACCGGGTCAGTCAGTGGGTGTGTCCTACGATTGCTTGTACAAGTTGTAGGAGCATCACCTTTAGCCTTTTGATTTCAGAAGAATTTTGGCAGACTTTAGCTAGAAACAAATCTATTTGCTGCACAAAAGCAGCAGAAAAGGATGAACATATACTCTGGCCTAAAATAAAAACTGCCTGTTTATCAAAAAGCAGAGAGGAACCGGACAAGAGGTACATCATCACCACAGTGTGTGTGTGTGTGTGTGTGTGTGTGTGTGTGTGTGTGTGTGTCTCAGGGGGAGGGGTTGCTCAGTGCACTTGTGAAAAAGCACATTTTTGTTGAATTCCATTCCAGTATTCAGTAATCTGTTCTTGTTATTTTTTTCTCCTCCTCAGTAGTTAGAAGACAAATCTTCTTGTATGTGATGTCTTCAGTTCATTAACAAAATTGTTCAAGTCTGGGTTGTTTTTTTTCTCCTTCACAACAGAAGTTTTGCATTATCTAGTGTGCATACCATACAGAATGACGTTATTTTGTTCCTGAAGGTTTCAGTACTTTGTTTAGACTTGGAAAATCACTTTGTGCTCCTAATCCATGACGTTCTGTGGGTACACTGAATTTAGGAAAAAAAAATACTGTTTTAGCACCGAGAACACCGATGTAGAGGTTAGTCTGTTCGTTTTGGTTTTTTCCCCTCGTGTACAAGTTCACTATATTGTGGGAAAAAACAACATGGCTGTTTTGGCCCGAGGGTAATCTTTGAATGTCTTTCGCACGGTCTTGACTTTCTTAGACTTTATTAGGAAAATTGTCTAACCGCCAAACAATAACAGCGCGTTTCATGTAGTGACTGTCTTCTTACCGGCACAACCGTTGCTTGCTCGGTGACTTGAACACGAGCTCATACTTTTTTTTTTTCTTTTCAGCGCATGGCATTACACTTCATGTAGCCCAAAGTCATGCGGTGTAGGCAGAGAGTTAAACAAATACTAAAGATATATTAAAACCACAAATTCCACCCTTCCCTCTGTGTTTGCGCGCTACACACAACACACACACCAAACTCACCACAAACACAGCACACAAACACAACACTACAAACAACACAACACACACACACAAAACACACACCACCAAACACAACACACAACACACAAACCACAACACACACACAACACGCATAATACAACCCCACACACACACACACACACACACAACACCACACACAAAACACAACACACAACCACCAACACAACACACACACACAACACACACACCAACACACAGACGACAGAACCCACACACACAACAACACAAACAACACACACACACACACACACCGCTTCCTCTCCTCCCCCCCCCCACCCCCCCCCCCCACTTTTCAACACCCCAATAAATAAAACACACACAACACACACCTTAGCCAGCATACCAACACACAAAAACACCACACACACACGTTACACACACACCACAACAAAACACAAACACAACACACAACACACCCAACACACACACATACACACACACCACACAACACACAGAAAGACAGACAGACAGGACAGACCACACACACAAAACAAACACAAAACACCACACACACACACACAAAACCACATACACAAACACAACACACCACAAACACACAAAAAAAAACAAACACACAAACACAAACACACACACACACCCACACAACCACCACCCACACCCACACACCACACACAACACACACAAAACACTACACACACACACACACAACACAACACACACACAACACACAACATACACACACACAACAACACACACACAACAACACACACACAACACAAAACACACACCATAAACAACCACACACACACACCACAAAAACACAGACAGACAGACGAACCACCACCACACACACACACACACAACACAACACACACCACACCACACAACACAACACACACACATCCATACACACAACACACAAACACACACACACCCACGTACAACACCACACACAACAAAAAAACACACAACAACACATAGACAGGCCAGAAGACGACAGACACACACACACAACACACACGAGACAACCCCACAAACCACAACCAACACACACAACCACACCCCACACACATCCACGTAAGCTTGACCGCCCCACGTTTTTCCCCGCCTACACCCACGCACATCCCCTGGTTACTGACACACAAACCAACACACACATCTCATTGTTCCACTCCACCCCACCACCTCACACACACACACACAACACACAACACACAAACACACACACACACCACACCACACACCACCACACAACCACACACACCACACACACAACACACACACACAACACCACACACCACACAACACACACACCACACCACCAACCACACACACACCCCCCCCCCACCCACGCAGTGGTTACACACACACACCCACACAAAACCACACAAACACACATAACACAAACACAAACCCACACACAACACACACCACCATACACAACACACTCCCCCTCCCCCCACCACTGGATGCACCCACCCACACCCAACACACACACACACACACACCACACAACAAAAACACACACACACACCAAATACACACCCAACCCCCACCCACCCCCCCCCCCCCCCAAAAACCACAACCCCAAAACCCACAACAACACACACCAAACACTCGGCAACCAGCACACAACACACACACCACAAACACAAACCAACACTCACCGATGAAGGATGGGAGGCCAGCGGCGAGTGTGCAAACATCACACAACACGTCATCATCTCCCCATCTCCCATCGCCTTCCTCCATCGTCCCGTCCCATAACGCCCCGCCAACAGCCACTTGGCCAGCCTGCCCATTCAGACTGATCTCCCCCTCACCGCTTTTTTTTTTTTTCTTTCCTTCCGAACTCCTGTCACCCACTTGCCCTCTCCCCCTCCCACCCGCCCTTCCTGCCATGCTTGCGGCTGTTTGTTCAGGGAAAGGTTTGTGGGACAGGTTCCCCCGACTCCCACGTTTTGTTGTCATCCATAGTGTTTGTCCTTTCCCTGCGTCGTCTCAGCTCTTTGCGGCAGTCGTGCCCTCACTCTCCCCCCCTGCTTTGCGAGTCTTTCCAAAATGTCAGTTGTGAGAAGGGTTTGGACTGGACACAACAAAATGGCAACTACTGTTTTCCTGTGTCATCAGCTCACAAACAGCTTCTAGGGCCTCTGAAATTCCTTCCGCGTGTTTCTGGAGAGCGTGTCGAATGGCACGATGTTCCTGGAGTCATTGTCTGTAAGTACACCTTCCAAACCATTATTTCAACCGTTTAGACTTTCATGTTCGTTTGTTTGTTTGTATTTTCTTGCCACTTGTACATGACCACAAACGTTTTTTTGTTGTTGTTTTTTTTTGTGCCAGAGAGACCCTGTGATTTGTTGGTTACTGCTTAAAAAACATCCGGCCCCATCCTCAAAGCCCACAAAATGGCAACGTCAACTTTTGACCGTCGTTGACATCCTCCCGTAACCCTGGCCTGCGTACCTAGTATACGCACGAACCGCTCCCCTTTGGGACTCGCCAGTGGCCCCTGTAGTAAGTTGTCATAAGACATCATGATCACTCCCCTACTTTGTATACTGCAAAGGCACATGTTTGTCAGAGCGCTGTTGTTTATAACAGGACGCAGCATGGTCACTTCCCCTACTTTGGGGTGATTGCAGTATGTATCTGTCAGTGTGTTGTTGTTAATAAAACAGACCTCGTGATCTGGGGGATAATCTGTAATGGTATGTAACAGCTCAAGCTGTTTTTTTCCTTTTTCCTGGTCATCATCTCCAGCGGCTTTCCACTGAGGAAAAGTCAAAAATCCCCCAGAAATTCTAGAGAGGCATGGTTGGCTTTGCCCTCTCTGACCCAGTGTAAAAAAATCCATCATTTTCAAAAAATTGTTGAGTCAATGTTGATAAAAATATTAACATGGAATGATATATTGTCCGCTTTCACAATCAGGACCATTTTTTCACCCTTTGTCAACATCTTTCACTCTGCGCTCCTTGATTGATATGCACAACATCAGAGCTCCAAAGTCTGGCTGACATGCAGGCAGAGATCTAAATATAATCTGGAAAAAAATTTTCGCTCTCGAGTACTGCATCCCGCCAACATGAACCAACACATTTACGAGACAAAACATGCACGTGTTTTCCACCTCTCCAGGTCTTTTTTTCAAGCAGTACAAAACAACAAACTCAGGGACAATAGGAAAAGATAGACTTACGAGCAACACGCTACGTGCCTCCTGAAGGCCGTCACGTGGCATGTCACTGATTAAGCTTTCAACAGCACCCTCAGCCATCAAGTGGACTGCTTCGTTCTTCCCCATTTTCTTGTAAGCCTGAGTACTTTATCTTGCCTGATCCCAGCCAGCCTCTTTCGACCCCCCCGAGGTCAATCTGCATCCTGTTTGTCTGTGGATTCGTTTTGTTGATGTTTGGTGGATACAAACTTACAATTTGTTTTCAAGGTCAGAGCTGAGCACTTAGCTATCTCAACCAGCAAACACAACCTGAAAGTGATGCTCTGGCGCACGAATACAGATTATTGTGTCTCCTGCACATGTAACAGGAATGACCAAAACTCCAACACCGTGACTGCCACATTAACCCTTTTTTGTACCACCAAACATCCCCTCCACTGGTGCTACCCCTCCCCTACCTGAAAAAGAAAACTTTGTCCCCTGTGCTTTCCAGCTTTTTTTAAGTGATCACAACAACCAAATCTTGTGAATTGAGAAAGTATGCGAGACACCATACGGAGAGGCCCCCCACACCATTGTTGAGATGCTCTAACTCTCAACGTACGCTGTTAGGAAGTAGGCAGTAACACCCTTACAGCTTTACACGCTTTCTGATCACAGCACGGGAATATCAGTGGCGTTCTGGGCCTATACACGTCCAGAAATGTGTTGCAAGATTGTCATTTGCGACGTCCATTAATGTCTGATAAAAGATTTTCCCGGACACCGCTTTGCGTTCACTTAACACCCACTGCTTCTTGATGCAATGTTTTGAGAGAACCATCAAGCCTTTCCGCATGACCCAAATCGGGATAAACAACATGTAGGGCAATTCTTGACAGGCGGATCACATCTGCAACAGGCGATTAGGGAAATCAAGGACGGACATGAGAAGTCACGGGGGGCCTGTGTGAGGGTCTGGAACAATGATGTACGACTGCAGGGATACAGAAAGGGGCACGAAGGCGGTTCCCCCTAACCTCCACATGAACATTAGTGTACACAGTAACATAAAAACCCTTCACAAGTTCCTTGACACACAAGCTCATTACGGCCTTTAATGTGTGCACTCACATATCAGATCAAGGCACAAGTAAAATCATCATGTTGATTTAATGGCTAAGATTTGTTACCTTTCCTACAGAGTGGTATAAAAGAAAAAAGTCCTCCTTTTAAATTTGGTAGTAACGCATAAAAAAACAGAATTCGAACATGACGTCTTTGACCTGACAAGTCACAACACCAATATGATTTTAATAAAATACGTTCTCACAGGATTATCTGTAGTGGTGAGAAAGACGTGTCTTCTCATGTACTGATCTTACTCTGACCCCCTGCCACCCAAATGACAACAAAGCAAGTCCTACACGCCCTTCAGGCAGACTTCCCTGTACCCCCATCAAAGGTACCGTCGCTACCAAAATCATTCTACAAATCACCTGGGCAGGCATCCCATTCTTTAACCATTTGGATTTGTTACCAAATCATGGTAAGGGGGGTAGGTACTAGGAGCCACCGGGTGGTTATTTGTACACTTTCACCGTCTGTACCAAATCAGGTATTCCACACTTGCACCACAGCTACTAAATCATGGTTACTTTTCCCGCTTCATTCACCAATCTGGACTAAATCAGGTTACTTCTCACTTTCAATCTGTACTGAATCATGGGTTATTTCTAATTTTCGAATCTGTTACTAAATCATGGTTACTTCCAACATCTGTTACCAAATCATGGTTATCCACACTTTCATATCTGGTACTAACTCCTGGTTACTTCCACCATTCTGTACTGAATCATGGTACTTTACTTTCACATTCTGTTACCAAATCAGGTTACTTACACAAACTTCACCATCGTTCCCAAGCCAGGGCCTTTCCCCACTTCACCCATCTACCAAATATGGTGGTCCTGTACAATCTGGGACAGGACAGACTCCTACCTTCCAGGTCCCTGTCCCCCAGGAGTCCCGGGTCCAGATCCAGAGACGACGGGGGCCATGTCCGGCACGGGCCTTCAAGGCCATGGACCGCTCAGCCCCATCGCACACCTGTGGCACGCAACAGGTAGGAGGGAAACTCTCCCCCTTAGCACTGACCACCCCCAGCTGACACCTTCATCACAAACCAGGGGTATAAGGCTAACAGAACGTTCAAGTGCGTAGGAAGAGAAGCCCGTTCTGACAGAATGGTAGTTGCTGACATCTCTGTCTGTAAGGAAATAAAAACAAGCGGTACGTTTCAAACAAGGTCACGCAGACGGAAATTAAACTCAAGAAAAAATTGCTATTCCGCCAAGGAAAAAAAAAAAA
>JADBJO010007717.1:7500-15005 GCA_016801955.1 Conus betulinus | reverse complement strand
ACCTGAAAAAGAAAACTGTTCCCCTGATTCCGTTTTAAGTTTCCAACAACAATCTGGAATTCACGAGAAGTTAGAAGCCTGCCATCTCACATTTGCTGTTGAAAGGATGTGCAGTAACCCCTTACAGCTTTTACACAGCTTTCCCCTGGATTCCCACACTGGGGGTGGAAGACCCCCCTCGTGGCGTCTGGCCTCTACCTGTCCAGAAATGTGTTTCACGATTTTCATCTTGCGACTTCACATAAGGCTGAATAAAAGATTTGCTTCGACGGAAACCGCTTTTGCTTTCACTTTAACACCCACTGCTGATGCCCATGTCTTAAAAACCAGCAAGCTTTCCCGCGCATGATCCCAAATGGGATTACAAAATGTCGGGCAATTCTTGACCGGCGTATAACTATCTGCACCAGGGATGGGGGGCCGATTAGTGAATCAAAGGCCAGACAACGGGCATTCCTGGAGGCCTGTTTGAGTGTTGACCATGTCTGTTTACACTGCAGATCACGGACGGCTGCGATGCACATATGTGTCACATCTAACAACAAGACAGTCAACCGTCTCCTTTGCACACAGCATGCTCATATACGTGCCTTTCATGTGTCGCACCTCAACATATTCATAATAAATGAACAAGTTAAACACTCAATCAGTTGATTTAATTTGTCTAAATATTTGTATTCTACTCAGGAGCGGGTATAAGAAAAAAGTCCTCCATTTTAATTGTTAGTAACGCAATTAAAAAAAGAATGCATGAATGCTCCGTCTTGATACACTGGATCAATTCAATTCAAACTACAATCTGATTTTTCTATAAAATACTTTCTACAGGAGGGTGATCTGATAGTGTGGCGGATTGGGAAAGACTTGTCTTCCTCATTGGACTGATCTCTCACTCCTGACACCTCCTGCCACACATATGACACAAGCACGTCCTACACTGCCCCTTCAGGCAGCACTGTCCAACTGTACCCCCAGTCAAGTGTCACCAGTCAGCTACCAAATCATCTATCACATCACCTGTGGCACGCATCCCAATTATTTCACCATTTGTTACCAAATCATGGTCAGGGGGTATGTAATAGGGCCACAGCGAGGTTATTTCTACCACAACCTTTCACCGTCTGTACAACTGGTTCTTCCACCCTTTTCACCACAGCTATAATCATGGTTACTTCACTTTCAACCATCTGTTACAATATGGTTACATCTAACACTTTCCCCCATGTACTGACTCCGGCGTTATTTCATACATTTTCGCCATCTGTTCGAAAATCATGGTTCTTTCACCATCGTTCCAATCACATGGTTACTTGTCCACACTTTCACCACAGCTACTACATCATGGTTCTTCCAACCAGCTGTTATCAAATCACTGGTTACTACTTCCCCTTTCATCATCCTGTTACTAAATCATGGTTCTTCCCCCACTGTTACTGAATCATGGTTACTTCTACCGTTTCACCAGCTGTTACCAAATCATGGTTACTACAACTTTCAACCTCTGTTACCAAGTCGGCTACTTTCCACCTTTCAATCAACCATCTTTACCCATCATGGTGTACTGTACAATCTGTACAGACAAGACTCTCCTCCTGGCACTGTCCCACCATGGAGTCCCCCCCGGGTCCAATCAGGTCCGACGGTGTCCATGTCCTGTCCCGTGGTCCTTCCAGGCCCTGTACCGCTCGGCCTCCATCAGCACCCTGTGCACGCAACAGGTGTGAGGAACCTACTTCCCTTACCCTGACCACCCCAGCTGGCCCACCCTTCATCAGCACCAGATTGGTGGTAATCGAACAGAACGTTCAGTGCTTATGAAGAATACACGTCTGACAGACTGGTTAGTTGCTGACATCTCTGTCTTTAGGATCAAAAACGAAGGTTTAACAAAGTATTCAAACAGGAACTGCCAGACGAAATTAAACTTCAAAGAAAAATTGCTATTCCGCCGAAGGAACAAAAAAAAAACAAGAAGCCTATTATGAGACCAAGACCGCGCATTTTTACCTTTCTTTGGTCTTCTTCGGCACGACAAGACACTTCCCCTCGACTGGGACGGGAAATGGCTTGCCCAATCATTGCCTGACACACAACTGTTTCTGTTGGGAGTGGGGTTAAACAGGTGATTGTTCTTATAAGCCTCTAACGAAGTTCAGAGTTTTCTTTCTTATCTAGCCAGTTTTTCCCCTTTTAGATATTTTTTTCAGAGCAAAACAAATCTTTCCTAACATCCACTGTTTTGTCCCTCCTAAACTGGTGACAACAATCGATATTTTTCTTTTTTTTTCTTTAAAAAGAAATGTGTGGTACGAGCACCCCAGCAAGACAAGAAGAAAAGAGAGAGAAAAGAACCCAACTGTGCTTCCACTTGTGGCAAAACGAATAATCAACCTCTAGTCACCCACAAGGAAATCCAACTGGCAAGATTAATAGAAATTTGAATGAAGCCGAAAACACCACTAAACCCAAGACACACAGCACCCACAGAGACACAGATATACACCTACAGAGCTGTTCTGGAAGAAATTCCATCACAGATCGTGACTGAACCTTAGGTTGGTTATTTTCTCGGTAAGAATACACATGTGCATAATCAAACTTCACAGAATTATGATTCTTGTTAAGACTTTCCCAGTCATTGTTTGTGTGAAGTGGTCACTGAACTGAACCCCGTAAACCTGTGATTAACATTTTCAGTCATAAAAACAATATTACAAATCATTTTCCCTAAAATGATGGTCACTTAGAATTAATGCTTTACACACTGAAAAAAAAAAAAAAAGATATGTAAAATGATATATGAAAAAAATAGTACTGAATACCAAATTAAATTTGTCACAATCAAACCATGTCATTCTACCAGTGGTAGAGATATGAATTAACGTATTACTAAATATAGAACAAAGCTAGACCGTAAGTGCAATGCAGGTTATGTAAATGGTACTAGGCCATGCTCATGACGCACGTTTCCAGATGGTAGAAACTGAGGCCACACTGCCTAAGAACACAGACTTGTTGGATGAACTCTTCGCACTGGGAAGTGCACACCACATCATGCCCATCACGGGCAGAGACAGCACCAACAATCATGGTCAGGACACCTGTGAGTGCTGCAGTCAGGAGGGGGGCAGTGGGGGGAGACAAGGAAAGGAGGGGAAGGGGGAGGGGGAGAAGTAACTGGCAGTGACTATAAGACAAATGGGGAGGTGGACAGAGAAGGCTGCACACCAAAACTTCATGCACCGGGGCCTTGCCTTAGGAGTCGAGTATTCAAAGATCAGCACAATTACACTGTTTTGAGAACCTTCATTGTGTCCAAAAGTTGGTTCTCCTCATTCTCATTCATATGGCCATCAAGGGACAAACCAGGTAGTTCTTAGCAGACAGATTAGAATCAAAGGAACAGGGCTACTGGGGGATACCAGCTGGCGCAAAGACAGGGTCACAGGTGAGCACAAAGGCCTGAAATGTGTCCTGAGCCAAGGAGATGGAAATGTATATGAAGACTGCAAATTATGTCATATGTGGAAATCCCACAAACAGGTGAAATGACTGGTGGCAAGTGGTTGTTCTTTTGATCAATTATCAGTTTGGTATGAAACGCTGGCTCAAAGTCATGTTCGGTCTCAAAAGGCTTACATGGATTTTTTTTTAGTGATTCAGTGCAAAATTCTAATTGTGGTGTGTGCCCTGAAGGAAGTTGGTGATAGTGCCTCAGGGTGCCAGAGAACTAATGGTCGAATGAGAGCTTGCCGTGTGCTCTGCTAGAGTTGGTGCTGATGGTGTGTCATCAGCTGGCGCTGTGTTGCATGCCCTCCTCCTTTCCTTCTGCCGTCACATGACTTCATCACCAAGCGATTAATGTGAATGTTTTCCTGGACCACCTGCTTACAGACACGGACGTAAAACTGATAGGTGGTTCAAGAGACGTGCTTCTTACATCAAGGAGGCTTCTTCTGTTCGTATAAAGAGAATGATGGTGGTAATAATGGGTCGTTCTTATGTAGTGCGATTCCCAACAAGCCAATTCCCGTAGTGCGATTCCCAAACAAGCCAATTCCCGTAGTGCGATTTCCCAACAAGCCAATTCCTGCCCCACTGTGCTGAACATGTTGTTAAAAAAAAAAACTAAAAAAAAAAAAAACCCCAAAAAAAACCCCACACCAAAAAGGAGAAAAAAAAAGAAAAGAAAAAAGAGAAAGATAAAATTTCAAAATGGTTGTTACTTGCATGCTCTTCCTGGCTCTTTTTTTCCTCGTTTTTTCTTTTGAAGTTGTCTCATCTTCCACACCGCTTCAATGGCATTGTACCCATGCTGTTTATTCCCCCCCCCACCCCCATCCTCACCCACCCCCCCATCCCCATGCCATCCACAGCCATGGTCTGGCCCATCTCATCACAGCCTTGAGATCCACAGGGCGAGGTCACTTGCCCCGCCGTCAAGAGGCAACCGACCTGAGGAGACGCTGCTCTTCTGCCGAGCCGCTCTGGTGGAGTTCTGTGGCGTCTGTTCTGATCCAACACATAGCAGGACACCACCTCCTCCTAAGCCCCTTGCTATCTGCTCAGTGGTGCTATCAGGCCTGTCCAAAGGCAGTCCCCCGTGAACCTGCCAGGACCGCCACCATAAGGCAGAGCATGAAGGGCCACCGAATGACAGAATCTTTCTTTTTTTTACATATCATGAGGATGAAAATGATGATGCTGCCAATTTCCGTTCAGGTCTGAGACTGCATGACAGGGCTGTGGTCTGTGCTTACTTTCATGATATTAAACACATACCGGCATCAACCAGGCTTGAGAGATACAGGAAACTGGAGCCACACTCACAGCGACTCAATTATTTAAGTGGATGTAACTCAACTGTGCAGTCTCACTCTTTCTCAACTGAGCCCAGAGCCAACTCAACTTTGGGTCAGAGCTGTCAGGGGAGACAAATCCCATAAGCAAGTGGTTCTGATGGATATCGAACCCACACTCGCCCTGCAGGAACTCATGACACTAACCACTTCGCCTTGGCATATGGTTTCTTCCTCGCTTTCATTTCTTTTTGGACAGAGCCTGAAAGGCATTCAGTGTGATGAGATCACATGTCACATGACACTGATATTCCCTTGAAAGCCAGCATGTTTTATCATTAACAGATAATCATGCCCAACTACAATTAAACACACACAGATACATGTACACACATGCACATATGAAACACATTTCTCTCACCTTTTTCTACCATAATGTTCAGGTACTCCATGAACTTTTCCTGAAAGAAAACAGATATATATGCTATGGATTTATCCTGACAAAAGTAGAGTGCGCAAAAACTCAACAAGCTCGGTGTACTTTTTTCTGTTTGAATTACATGGACATTTATTCTAACTGCAGACAAGACTTGCTTGATAACCACATACACACAGACAAGCATGTACACATTCTCTACACAGGCACACACATCACACAGGCACACACACACACACATCGCACAGACACACATACACCACACAGGCACACACATACAATGGGCATGAGCGTGTGCACACACACACACACACACACACACATACACACACACACACTCAGGAAAGCGGACACCTCATTTTCAGTATGATTTCCTATGCTGCAAGCTTTTGTTTGGCCTGGCTGAACGAGTTCTTTAAATGACTGTTATGTTTGGAAATAAATCGCAACTCCAGAGAGAGAGACAGAGAGAGAGAAAAAGCAAGTGAGAGAGAGAGAGAGAGAGAGAGAGAGAGAGAGAGAGAGAGTGAGAGAGAGAGAGAGAGACAGACAGACAGACAGACAGACACAGACAGACACAGACAGGTGGGTGGTAGGAACAGACAGACCAAAAGGTGCTGAGCAGGTACAACCACCCCTAACTGTCCATGTCAAACCTGGGTTTGTCTCAGCCTCTGCTCCAGATGTTTCACCAAGTCTTCATTTCTGGACGCTGCCACCTTCAGGGCTTTGTTCTCCTCTGTCCACAGACAATCACAATGCCAGTACTACCGTAGACCTGGTTACTCTACAACTGTTATTGGTATACCTTTTTCATCAAGAACGAGTGCTTCTTTTTTTTTTCTTTTTACAAAGAATGCATGCACAATTCCAAACCTTTGTAAATGCAGGAGGGATGGAGATAGTCTAAGTTTCTTGCTGTTTTTTGTTGTAGTAAAAAGGAGGGGCACGCGCGCGCGCACACACACACACACACACACACACACATGCACAGAGAGAGAGACAGACAGACAAACAGAGGGGGAGATAAATTCATCGCTGTTCTCATGCAGCGAACACAGAAAAAAAAGGATCCTGTCCCTTTAATTTAAACAAAGTATTCATTGCTGACAAAGCTTTTTGAAGTCATCTGACACCTCATCCCACCAAAACACGCCCCACCTGTCCCTGTAACACGACACGTCGGCCACTTTGTGAAGTCTCACGTCACCCACCACAGAGTTTTCCCTGTTGTATCCTCTCCACACACACGTGTCATCCTACACCTCATCCCAGCTGACACCATCTGTCCCTGTTAGCACCTTTATGTGAGCCAGGTTTTCAAATACTTTACAAGCTATGAAGTTTCGCCATGCCACATTTGTGCATCCTGTATATACACACGCACACACCCACACACACACACACACACACACCCCACACACACACACACCCAAATCCACCACACACCCCCACACCCCCACACACCCACCCCCCACACACCCCACCCACACCCCCACACACACACACCCACACACCCCTACACACACCCACACCCACACCACACTACACCCCCCCCACACACACCCACACACACTGGAGGGTGACAGGCTCACCTCCATCTGGTTCCTGTGTTCTGTAAAGTCTTGACATTGTTTCTGCCTCTTGTAAGATCACTTAACAGGCTCTGTCTTCAGTCTTTAAAAGTTTTAAGTGCTGTATCTGCCGAACATGAACCACGAATCACAAGACAAAACACGGCACGTTTCGACCTCCCAGGTCTTCTGCCTTCAAGATAAACAACACTCAGGACAACAACACAAAAAAAATGGAGAACGAGCAATCACTTATCTCAACAAAGTTGGCACACAAGATCTTTCCAAGAGTGTTGTTTATCTTGCCTGAAGAAGACCTAAGAGGTCGAACCGCGTCGTGTTTTGTCTTGTGATTCGTTTGTTCACGTTTTGGTCATACAGTGCTTTAACTCTGAAAGATTTGTTTAGATTTCCACCTGCAGTCGCCTCACTTTGCAACAGGCTCTCTGTTTAACTTGTCCATGGCACGGCTGATGTGGCACGGCTGATGTGGCACAGCCTAATGGCATGGCTGATGTGGCACAGCCTACATGACACAGCTGATGTGGCACAGCCTTCATGGCATGGCTGATGTGGCACAGCTCACATGGCACGGCTGATGTGGCACAGCTCACATGGCACGGCTGATGTGGCACAGCTCACATGGCACGGCTGATGTGGCACAGCCTACATGGCAAGGCTGATGTGGCACGGCTG